>JYFJ02002571.1:0-54578 GCA_000934665.2 Catajapyx aquilonaris
GTTCCTCGTCTATGAACCCCCTCTAGATGGCGTTTCCGGACACGGTTTCCTATGTCAAAAATGTTTGTCTTGGTCCCCTCTATCACCCCTAGAAGTTGTTGTTGTTGTTGTTGTTGTTTTTTTTGCTTTTACCCCATTTCAGGGACCGAGCCCTTTCAGGGGGGTGGGCTACCACCATCTGGGTGAAACTTGTATACTGTGGACAGTATTGAGTGTGTTTCACGGGTAAGTAGGAGGGGATGTGCAAAGTGCATGTGCAATGTCTCATACGGTCATTTTGTGAACTCCCCCGGGTGGCTTAGTCTATCGGAAATTGCCACCCGAAACGAAACCAGAGATGGCCCAACTCTGCACGAAAGAAGGTGGGAACCCCGGGTGGGGATTGAACCCGGGACCTTAACTTCCGTGGGCGCACGCGTTACCGCGGCGCCACTCCGTCTCCCTGACCCCTAGAAGTTTGTCGGTTGAATTCATTTACACCCTGTATAAAGCTCAAAGTTTGTACATATATTTATCACGCCTAATTAAGCCACTTCCCGGGCACGGAGAGCGCTCAAATTTCTCAGAGCCATGTCTTACATATCACTGACCCCAGGAAAAGTCCCAAACCAGAACTTTTTTGAGTCTAAGGGGGGTTTTCAGCAGATTAAGCAATTGCCTAGCAACCCTGGCTGTCAACAAGCCCAAATGATGGATCTGCCTCTCTCACTCACGTTCTACAATAATCAACATTGCATAATTATTCAACAATGAAAACAATAGAACAACGGGCAGGTTGGCAAGAATAATAATTGCAGTACACGTAGCAAGGGGGTAATCACTTCGGTACTCCGGTGTACACCTGGGAGTGGTACTCCCTGTCCCTGGTACTCCTCAGGCACCTCACTCTTTATTACTCCGTGGTACTCTCCAGTGTACACTTTTCAGTCGAGTGATTACCCCCCTTGACACGTAGGGTATCGTAACAATTAACGGTTGGAGTACTTCGGGGAGTGCCGAGATCAACAATACCGAACAATACAGTACTGTACAGTTCATAATCTTCATATATCGATAGAAGCTGCCACAAGGCACCAGGAAACAGAGGAAAGAAGAGCAGGTATACGTTCGTGTGTTTTGTCTCAGAAGTGTTGGAGTGATGCCTTCATGTTCGGATTGTGTTATCATCAAATATTTTTTAAAAAAAATCTGATACAGAATTTTCAAATGTAATTTTAAAACCGGGGTTAATGCGAAACGGCGTAAAACGGGTACTTCCCGCATGGGAAATCTTTCTTGGCCACTTCACAACCAGCAAGCTATCATAATTTCCACGTTATCACAATTTTTCAATTTAAAAATTTTATGATGTCATTTTCAAATCGGCGTTAATGTAGAACGGCGTAAAATGGAGGGGTGTGAAACGGGCACCTACCGTATTATTTTGATAATTGGACGGTGTTATGCAAAAATGCGTCAACCCCCGCGAGACCAGTTTTGAGAAAAAGGGCTTTGAAGGTCATACCTGTGAAATTAATTCAGTGTTCTTTTCGGTCATTTATGGCAGAAGTATATGCAGATTTCACCTGCGTGATTTTCACTGAATGAAGTAGGATCCTTTAGGTCAGCGGTTCTTAGCCTGGGGTGCCCGCACCTCCAGGGGGTGCGAGGTGGCTTCCCTGGGGGTGCGAGCATCCATATGGACTAAATCTAACCTGATCTAACCAATAGCTAATAACTGGTCTAACTATGAACGTAATCAATCACCCCTGGTAAAGGGGGTGCGACAAGGACCCACATATCGTCTACAAAGGGGTGCGGAGGCCCGAAAAGGTTAGGAACCTCTGCTTTAGGTGTATGTTCCTGGGCTTGGCTCAATTTTGGCATTTTTGTGGGTTGACCCATTATTGATAACGCGGTCCTATTATCCCTCCGCTTTCGATCACTTATGTGTACGTTGACTGACACCAAGTTCAACATATGTACCAGACACTACACACGGGTTCGCTGCTATATATAAATTAATTAATAACATATTTTGATAATCTACGTATGTAAGGCAAAAAAATTTAAATTGTTTGCCTCTGGCAACAGAATTTTGTTGGTGATTACCATAGAAACAGGCCTGTAAATGGTTTCAAATTTTGCACTTCCCCCAATTTTTTTATCCCAATTTTTTTATGTCCCCTCTCCCCAATGTGTCTCCACCTTGCCGTGGTGGTGGGCTTTCGTTTTCCTATGATCCTGAAGAGCTATGCCGGCGGTAGTTTCGTCTACTGGTAGGGCCGCCCAAGTTGGACAGGTCTTTGGGATAGGAGACAGACTAAGAGAGATACCAGTCTTTCCTCTCTTCTTTTTTCCTCTTCGTTTCTCTCTCCATCTGTCCCACCTTTTGTATTCTGATAACCACATAGCCATAGTTGCGTGGCTCTTTATTACGCAAACAAACCAGAATTTTTACACCCTTCCAGTGCCTACATAATTATGCAAGGGAATGAGCAGTTTTGCATTTAATATTGCTTGAGATCTAGATTTCGGTGTAATTATCCACGCTCTTTTTTTCCCCGTGCGAATAACGGGTACCGCTGCTAGTCATAAATAAGATAGAACCATTGAAGAGCTGCATCTCTCCCCCTTCCTCCCAATGAAATCTGCGGTAGCATCAGGGCATATCCGGATAACACATCGCGCCACTTTTTGTAACTTTTTACATTGAATTTGAAATCAGAGCCCTCTAAAGCCGCCGTAAACTAATTTTGACGCTAATACTGTATATCCCTGTCCAATTCATTCCGCTCTATCACAAAAATGCAGTGAAATTTCGTTTTAATTAATCTTACCTAATTATTGTGTGCAAGCGAGTTCATGTGACGTCACTGTTCAGCGCATGGTTAATAAACGGCCCGGTTATTAACCATGCGCTGAAGAGTGACGTCACATGAACCCGCTGATGACGTCCCGTTCAAAGCGGCCCGTTTGGTATTGCACCATAATGCCTCGTAACAGTTATTGGCGTGATTGGACATTAGCTCCCAGTATTAGCTGCCTGATAATTTCCCCCACGTTCGGATGTACTTTGAGGTGACTTAATCTTGACGGTAATTGGAAAGGAAACGAGTTGAATATTTTGTGACGGATTACAATTAATAAAAGTCTGCCGGAAGCTGGAATTGGTCGAATGGAAGCTAATATTCCAAGTAGCTGTTATGAGGTGATAGAAATAGCCGTGTGCATTCCACCGATCCTTTTCGTATGGAGTGGTGTGATGTCTGCCATGTTGGTTGGTCTCCTCCTCTTGTTTCCTTATGGAGATAGGAGGTTCTCATCCTTGCCGTTGGGGGCCACTCACCGCCACTCTCAACCGTGCCGGTCGTTGAGGCGTCCCCTTCCCCTCTCCTTTTTCCAGTCCTTCCGACGTTCCACTGAGGGGAGGGCACGCCCTGCCTCGTGTCCGCCCAGGGGCCACACCCAGGGCCGCCCGCAGGCTCCAGCCTCACCGGGGGAAGCGACGTGGGTACCTGCAGCATCACCACGGCACAGTGTTGGGTACAGAAGAGGTCTTGTTGAGAGTCGCCTTATTCTAGGCCTACACTTGCCGCAGTGTTCCACAGTGTACAGGGGGACAGTTTGATGTTTCATTTTGTAGTAATGTGTATTGTCCAGATCCAGATGGTTTTAATGTGTCGTTGTAGGTTGTAGCAAGTTGTCTCTGTGCAGCATCTTTGGTACTTTCACTGCCGCCGTGCTTGGCGGAATGATTTGCATAAGCTTGAATATGTGCAATTGGTTAATAGTACTGGTGTAATCCAGTAATTAAGAGTTATTTGGATGGGTCATGTTAACATTTAGGGCCGGTTTCACCGAGCTTGGTATATGATAAAACCAGGTTTCTTTAGGAAAATCCCATACAAATAGATAGGGATTTTGAGAAAGAACCCTGGTTTTATCATATACTGAGCTCGGTGAAACCGGCCCTTAGATGGTAGCAGCAGCAATGATATGTGGATTTACTGGTCTGGCATATGCCAAGGGTGTTGCAGTGGTGCGTTGAGGTTTTTTTTTTTTTTTGTCCCATTTCTCGGCGGGGTTGTTGAGCAGATTCTGGTGTCGCAGCAGCAGGAAAGGGTATGGATAATAATTTCCATGATTGTGTGTCTGAGGAGCAGTTAGGATTTTTCGCAGTCTACTTTCTGGTATTAAAATTGGACTTTGGGCCATTTGTGCTCTCTCAAAGAGCAGAATAGCACAGAGCATCTGTCAAGTTGATTGGTATACTGTGACCTACATGTAGGTACAACAACGAACATAATTCGGGTTCAGTTCAAATCCTCGTTTATTGTTACGCCAATTAATGTAAGGTCACCATATACTTTTAATACATATTTAGCAGGAAAGGGTGTTATGTGTATTTATTATCCACGTTTTTATCTGGTGAGCAGCAGTTAGGATTTTTCTCAGCCTACTTTCTGGTATTGAAATTGGACTTTGTGCCATTTGTGCTCTCTCAAAAAGGAGAATCTTGAATAGCACAGAGCATCTGTCAAGTTGATTGGTACTAAGCTTAGTGTTGATGTTACCTTTGTTCTACATTTATTATAAGTTCACCATATACTTTTAATACATATTTATTAAATATTGGGAAGAGTAGTTGTGTGAGCAACTTCTCACATTGCAAAATACATCTTAAATTTCATGCTGGTAGAAATGTGGGGATATTGACTGAGTTTGCTGCTCCTCATTCATAATGGCTATTGCGTGAAGTCATCTACAAATTGTCCACTTCCAGTTAGATGTCATGTCGTCATGGGTTGTGCGTCGTCGTCGTCATGTTATAGGTTGTCATTGGGTTGATCAGTTTGTTTGGTACTTGCACTGCCTCCGTGGTTGTCAGAAGGATTGGCTGCAGAAATTTCAACTTGAATACGTGGAATTGGTTAATAATTCTGTTGTAATCCATTATTAGTGTGATTATTTGAATGGGTCATGTTACGTTTTCATTGTAGCAGCATCAATTATTTTGTTAAGTGTATGTCTATGGATCTGCTCTGGCATATGCCCAAGGGTCTCGTATATTACAGTTGTGGAGCGAAGGTTTTTTCTCCCATTTCTCATTATGGTTGTTGCGCAAATTGTGGTGTCACAGCAGCAGGGAAGGGTGTTATGTGTATGGATTGTATTTTCCATGATTGTGTGTCTGAGCAGCAGTTGGGATTTTCCGCAGTCTACTTTCTGGTATGAAAAATGGACTTTGTGCTATCTGTACTCTCTCAAAAAGGTGCACAATTAATAGCACAGAGCACATGTGGAGTTGTTTGGTACTAAGCTTGTTGATGTTGCCTTTGTCCCCCTACATATGTTAATTTTCTGAAGCACAAGTATACAGTTTTTAGAGGACGTGCCACCTATTATGAATAGCATATGCAGGTCTCGTTTGGCAATGAATAAATTCAAGTCAACAATCACCTGCGGCTGCCTATTATGAAGAGTATTAACAACGCCACCTATTAGAATGATCGGTAGTTAGTATTTATCTCATTATATATGTGCCTGGCCATATGCCATCTGTCAACACATTGTTATTAATTATATTATATGAGACTGCCCTGCCATCTCTGCCAACGAATTATTGAATTATTATAGCATATAGTATAGCATTGCCACAACCTAATTCTTAGGCAGTCGGACTATGGTATTTTATTAGCAAGTTCTTGTCATGTTGATTTTTGCTTGTCCATCTTGTGTTTTACGTAGCTGGAGTAGCAGTGTCACATTGCAAATAATTGCACATGGTAGGTCGTCCGGAGGTGAGGTATGTTTGCATCATGTTAGTTGTAGTTTTGTAGTGTTTTATTGTAATACCTTTTTGGCCCACATGGGCAGAGATACAGATACAGATGTCCATGACCAAAGCAATAATTTTTGGAATAATTTTAGGTAACCTTGCTCTTTTGGTAACTTCCACTCTGAGTTCCATGGAATTGCACCATGGTAGGCTATATGCTTTCCTTACTAAACGTGTCATGACGGTCTCTGCCCTACATCTCTTTGATATTATTGCTGCTCTTAACAATATATTTGTTGGTGTTGGAGAGCTGGTGACATTGCTCATTTACGCCTACAACTGAATCCAACAAATGGTGCGAGAATTTGTAATTTTAAATGGGAGTAATCCACTTCATATAGTGACTTGTTGACTATGCTGTCGATCCAGTAAATAGCGTTTGCTTATAGTGTCAAAACATGGCAGGCCTATAATAATTGCTTGAAAGTTGCTGTGTGTCCATGTTTTTATAGTGGTCAGATTTAGGGTTGCCCAAATTTTTTGAGGTACATTAACACAAGTCTGCAAAATTTTGCTCATCAAAGTATTTTAATTTTGGATAGTCATATTGAATGGCACTGCGCACTGATGAACATAACGAAAAATGTAACTAGATGCATAGTGCTCTGTTGGAGGCCACCAATAGGGATGATGACTCGTCTTCATCTTGCTTAGATCTTGTTGTTTGAAATATGTGATTATTGCTAATACACTTGTTGGATGAGAAGCTGATTAATTGCACGCGTTCCTTCTGCAAATGAAAATTTCTGCTTAGGATTTTAGATTACTGGAGTAAGTGATTTGAGTTGCTTCCCCCTGAGTTTTTGCTGCCTTTCAGGTCAATCAGAAACATTTGGCAAGGCAGGTTGTTTTTGGGGATAGCTTTTGTAAGCTATGCCATGGTCTTACTAACTGCATGACAGGTTTCAAGACACTAAGAGATGGTTAATTTGACTGGTCTTCTGATAATATTATAGAGTTGTTTCTTCAAACATGAAGAGGATGAGTACTGTTGCTATACCAATGACTGTTCAAATGACTAGGATTTATTATTATTATTATTATGATTTACTTTTGTTTAATGCAAGGGCATAAAGGTCTGATTATTATTAGGGCTTTATTGTTTCTGTTCATGCATGCTTGATTTACTATTGCTGTCCGTATGTTACCGCATGTTACCGTATGTTACCGTATTACCGCTGTTACCGTATGTTACCGCGTTTACCGCATCCTCTTTGCCCAGCTTAAGAGCACACGATACAAGGACTGGGCCCACGTGTACACCGACGGATCCAAGTCGGCTGACCACGTGGGGTGCTCTTTCGTCTGCTGCGGTGAGGCTCACTCTGAATCCCTCCCCGCAGCAACTACTGTTTATACGGCTGAGCTCCAGGGCATCTCCAACGCCCTGGAGCACATCCGCTTTGCCGGACACGCCCGCAGCGTCATCTTCTCGGACTCTCTGAGTTCATTGACGGCGCTGCACTCCTACTCTGACGGCACCCACCCGGTGCTGTCTTCTGTTATCCAGCGCCTCCAGCAGCTGGCTCTGCTGGGAGTGTCTGTGAGTTTTTGTTGGGTTCCGGGGCACGCGGGCATTCAGGGCAACGAGTTGGCGGACGAGGCAGCTCGCACCGCCTCCTCCCCCCGTGCCCAGGGCTGCGTGCCCCACCCGGATCTGCGGCAGGTGACGAGGGAAAGGCTGCTGGGCGAGTGGCAGGTCCTCTGGGACGGGGAGACGGGGAACAAGCTCCACGGGGTGAAGCCGGTCCTCTCCCCCTGGGGGTCCTCCTCCCGTCCCGACAGGAGGGAGGAGGTCGTTCTGGCCAGGCTCAGGATGGGGCACACCCGCCTCACCCACGGCCACCTCCTCAGGGGCGGGGACGGCCCCCCTCTCTGCGGCCACTGCCACCAGGCCCCTTCTCTGACGGTCCAGCACATGCTGCTGGACTGTCCTGCATTGCACCAACTCTGCCTAGACACCGGTCTCCTGCGGGCGGGAGATCCCGCTCCTTCCACCCTCGCTCATCTGCTGCCCGACTCTGCGGACCCCACTGTTATGTTGGCTCTCTTTTCTTTTTTGAAAAGAACCAACATGTATAGAGATCTATAACCGTTGCATTTTAAATATATACTCGTAACGTTTTGTTTCACTTGTTACACTCTATTGAAATTTTATAGTCGCTACTGTAATAAATGCTCAAGTAATATGATAATTAATTAATTAATTATCTCATTTTTTAAAAATAATAAATAATAATAATAAACACATTTTGTTCAGTTAACGTTGGGGTTGGGGTGGCATTGCCTGCCCTGCCCTACAACGTCACAGGTGCTTGGCGCAGTATAGCCATTGCTGCTGTTGCGCCATTAAACCATTAATCAATCAATCAATCCGTATGTTAAGAGGGCAATAATCCAGGCTTCTTGTGCTCATAGTCTCTCAGTGCAGAATTGGTCATTTTTAAAGCATGACTGCATATTTCGAGTGTAACCATTGAAACCTCTGTCTGCATGTGCTGTGGTTTGAGCCTGTGTGGCCTCTTGTCACTCCTACATCATGTGAGGAAAGGGCCAACCCAGGGGCCCAGTCGTCGGACGTTTTTAATCTTGGGGGTCACATTAGGGAGGCCAGATCTATTGTTATCTCACAACCATTCCCTGGCTGATTATTATGGTAACTGAGTAATGAAGGTCCAGGCTGCAGCTGACATGAATGCAACAGATTGATGATATTGTTTATCATAGTTTGACACTTATTAACACAATCCTCAAATTTATTAGCAGTAATATGGATAAAATGAAATATATGTTGTTCCCTAATCCGATCCTTTTTCCTCGGTGCTTCTGTATTTCTTCAATTTCTGGAAATTTATCAGAGCATCTAGGCCCTGTCTTCATTTAAATATAGCCTTCAACTTACCACTAGCAATGCAATGCTGCTTGGTCATGCGTTATCCTGATTACTTTCCAGACGATTATTGGCAAGTGTAAGAAATGCTATTAATAAGAGGGGAGTACACAAGATGGGGTGGCTGAATTTGCCATCATCACTTGTGAAAATGCTGATTCACTTTTCTACCAGGCGAAATGTCAGCCTAAATTGTCAGGGGAACAATGATGGTAATATTTATTGTAGCATGCTGCACTCTTGATGCGATGTACTGTGTAATTTGAAGCTTCTTATCTTGACAATTACACTCGCAATTACATGACTTTTAATGATGTGAATGTCCGCCCTGGTTTGCAGTTTTTGTGTCATTTCCCTGGGAATGCTGGACCCATGATCATCCGTGAGGAGAAAGTTGGATTGTAGTCAGTCGTACTCATGATGCTGTGAAACATTGTTACAATTTGAATTTTTGGGCACTGGCTACAATTTTTCAAGTGCCTCCGCAAATATTTGGTCGGATTCAATTCACGATCCTTGGAAAACCAAATGGCCGGAATTGCTGTTTCTTATGATGCATGAAAATATTGTGCTTATGATATCCACAGGTTTATTACGACATGACTTTCAATTTCTGTCAGTGTGTGACACTTTGTTTCTTTGTTGACATATTAGTCGCCTGGGGAGATGCATATTGGCGTCGTGAGCCTCCATGCCAGTTGAAGGTCGTCGTTGGAGCTCAGTGCCTCACGTGTCACGTCTACTCCTGTGGAATAATATTCTGCGAGTAATTGCTATTGTGGTTTGTGGTTTGATCTCAACAAGCACTGGAGCCAATTGGTCGTCTGTAGATACATCTGGCCAATCTGTCGTTCGGGGCATCGCTCGTGTGCATATGAAATCATCTCGATGTTATAAAATTCAATCACTCTGTCTCGATTGCAGTATACATAACTATTCGATATTTATTTAGGAGATTCTGAACGGAATGTAATGTGCTCCTCTTTCTTGCCAATAAAATGTGCATTAAATGGAAGGCATGCCTACGGTATAGACACTTGACCTTGGTACTTTAAAAGTTTGGCATGAATTTCCTGTAATATTTTGGAACCATCAAATGATGCCATGTGAAAAGCCGAGTTGTGGAGGTGGTGGGTAGAAGTGATGTTGATTGGTGTGGTTGGTCTTTTCACACCTGCACATGTCATATGGGACTCAAATCATGATAAAATGCCTAGATATTTTGGGTGGAAGTCATGTTTCTAGGGGAGTTGGTAGTTCTGTCAAAAAATTTGTCCTCAGTGCATTGTTTAGGCATACACAGTTCACTTGCCGGCCACCTGGCTGATTGCAGTCCGGCTGTTTTCTGTTCATGTTGTCTTCCTTGTCATGGAGCAGTTTCGCTCCATGATTTCAACGTATAGCACAATCTTGTAGCCCAGTGTAATAAATGCCTTGTCAGAAGCAGGATATCCCGAGTCTGTCCCCCCTTCATCTTCGTGTTTGCCAGCAGCAACCCTTCATGTTTCGCCTGCATTTCTTATGAGAAACGTTCCAGAATAATACTCTGTAGCAGGTGCTCTTAAAAATGGACAGAGATTTTAAAAATTATTAATATGATTCACAATATCACCAGGCGTCCCATGTACTGATGTATTTGGTGTGAATAGTTACTTACCATATGGTTCCGATCAGAGGAGAACCTTCTCCATACGAATGAGTGAAAATAACTGATGAATAACTTACTACTTAATTTCGAACAGTGGAATTGTCATCGGACTACTAGTTACTGCTAACTTAGTAGTACCATTGCACTACACTAGCTGGGTACTGCTAAGTTAGAAGTAACTAGTAGTTCGATGAAAATTCCACCCTAACTAACTGCTAACTACGCTACTAACCTTCTGGTACAATCTTGAAACCTTGTACGACCATAATTACGTTGCCGCATAGCTCTGCTACATATACGCAAATGTGCAATTAATACCCACGCCCATTACACAATAACATTAACATACATAATTGCTGCAGTGGACTATTGGCCACTTTTGATCTCAGACCCATCACTAGCCATTATTGTTACCCAACTTCTGCAGTAGAGTGTATTGTAAAATATACGCCTGTAAATGAGCTGACTATTGGACCCAATAGGAAGTGATGGCCATCTATTGCACCGAATAAGCTATAATTAACTCAGGGGGCTGGTTGATTTTGGGTTAGGAGCAACTGTGCTCATTATTTTGTATTTAGATTTGGTTCATGGCGGGGTGGTACGACGCATTCTTTTCCTACAAAAATTGTGTAACCTAATATTTTCGATGACGCCGAAGAGGTAAATAGTTCAGACGTAGCTGCTACGTGAATGGCACAAAATCACTGGTAATTATATATATAAAAAGTTTCATGACAGGGAAAAAATGTGTCTTCCTGATATAAAATTACAACAATGGGAGGACATGCCATCGGGCAGGGGTCTGACGTCAAATTACCATGTGGCTTTGGGGGATCACCGTGGAATATTCTCAAAATAATGTGGCATGTGCCCCTGAGAGGTCTCTACTTGTTTCAAAAAGTTTCATGACCGAGAAAAAAATCTATCTTCCTGATATAAAAGTGCAACAATAGGAGGACAGCAGCCTGGCCTGGGATAGCAAATGCTTCAGTCTCGATGAATACTCCATATGCCTTGCTGATCGCACCTGTAGGGTCTGCCAGCAGTGGGATCTCCAGCTGGCCCACGCCGTGATTATCTAGTGGGAGTTTTGGGGTGTTGCACCACGCCTGATGGATAACGACGTTGTTCGTAGAGCATGCCATTACCTCGCATTCGATCTGCTGGAACCAGTTACAATTGTCCGAGAAAGACATGACTTCACTGGCACTAATAGGTAAATCGTGACTTGAACTTGAGATGACTCCCTGTATATGTAGCCCACCCAATAAAATCACTGTCTTTGCATGCCTGATGTCAATTTATTAGTGGCCTTGAAATGACTTGCTTGTCTACAGAGGAAGAACGAGGTCGGCTGCGATCATTTCGAGCGGGTTAAACACGCATTCTTTCCGCAGGCGGTACCGTTACCGGAAGTACAAGTCGCGTCGTCCTATACCTCCTATCCGGTCCCGTGGTTGTAGCCGTTGGAATAATCAGTCGCCTAACCGCGGTGGACTGGACTGATCCCGAGGTTCTCACATGTTTCTTATCATATAGTACACAAAATAAAACTATGCACCTGAAATATGTTTTTATATGGTTTACTGCCCTGAAACCCCCCGATGGTATCTCCACCTTATCGTGGTGGTGGGGTTTGCGTTTCTCCCATGACCCCAAGAGCTATGCCGGCGGTAGCTTCGTCTACTGGTAGGGCCACCCAAGCCGGACAGGTCTTTGGGATAGGAGACAGACTAAGAGAGATGCCAGTCTTTCCTCTCTTCTTTTTCCTCTTCGTTTCTCTCTCCATCTGTCCCACCTTTGCTTCTTCTTACAGCCAGATAGCCACAGTTGCTTTGGCTTCTTCCAAATAAACCAAACCAAACCAAACTGCCCTGAAAAGTGTAGTCAGTTAAACTAACATGACCATATACTGTGTAAATGTTCAGTGTGATACAAAACCGCCTCTTGTTGTGGCATAAAAAATTGTCGACTCCACGTGAAGATTGACCTCCTTTCTATACCTATAGGATAGGATTTCTAATGGATCTACTACTTGGCGATTTATTGTTTCAATCTTGCCTCTTGAAACACCTTGCACAGGGTGTCTCGTAATTCCCATCCCTTCTGGGCCTTTCTCTCAGTTTAGTATGATTAACTGCCATCTAACTGACCCGTTTTTATTGGCTTTATGTGTTGTTGGTTACACCGTTGGCATGTGAACTCTGAAGTAAGTGCGCGTCACTCGTTAGTCTTTCTATTGTTGTCTATGACAATGGCGGCATTCTTGGAAGCATTCCCCTTGGGAATTGTCCTGACTGTACTGCACAGTCCAGTTGTGGGTAGGGTGGAAATGACTTGCTGTATAATGATCCCAAATTCGTGTGGCTTTTTTTATATTTGGCGTACCGGTACGACAATCAGTTTAGTAAGTATTAATAATAATAATCATAATGGTATATCAATGACACTCTTAGTAACAATATGGCTCGGACAAGCCAGGTCTCTGCCCCGGGCAGGCCACGAAGAAAGCTTCACGTCTTCGATGTTATTTCGCTTACAATGCAACAGCAGCGTTAGTACCAGTAGATCAAAATAGATCTGATCTCGAGTAAATATGAGAAGATAATCGTCTTGCATTATTGCTACGCGGATAAAACTTCCGTCTTGTAATTTCAGTGGTGCAACATGACCGAAGATAATGATTCCATATGAATGAAGGCAGGCAGTGGGTGTGTCCCAAGTTGCGAGATGATTGCGCTTGAAAAGTTGGAAAAAATATTTACAGGAGACAATTTGACTTGTAGAGCAAATTAATGTTTTGCATAGGTCTAATGAACACTTCGTTTATTCACCACTAGTATGGACGTGATATTTTGGTCAGATAGCTAGATTGCATGGATAGACAGTAACTTCAATTTGTCATTTGATATCTTGACATTTTCATAGTTACAGACGCGAGCCTGAAAAAAAATGTTTTAAAGTGTGCCAACTATATTGCAAAACATTGGGTGCGAGATGGCTTATTTAACTGCAGCTGTCATGTAATTGAACTCTGTATGACCACACATTCAGTGCTTGTTTGTATTATGTATTTCTCTGGGTTGTCCCATATCTCAGTTGGTTTAATGTTCCCATGAAGGCAAATATCCAAGCCGACACTCGCAATATGAAAAAGGTCAATCACTTGTTGCAGAATCGGCTCTTCACCAGAAGTGTCCTTTTGGCCTCCTGCCGAGGCTCCTGGGACAATATAGTCAACGTTGAAGGCACTTGAAATATCTCATGCAGAGGGTGCTAGGCGTAGCTCCTCTCTTGAGTTTCTTTGGTTAGTCATCTTACAGAAGAAAATGATTTTTTTCCACAAAAACCTCTCCCTGTAATGTAACGTTTTACTTTAAAAGGGGTGTAAAGGGCTGACCAGCCAGTGCGGCTCTACAACCTCTCGTACCCTATTTATTAACCGAGATACAAGCAAGGTACAAAATCAAACAAAATACAATATTACAAATAAGATACAATATTACAAAATCTTCTCCAGTTAGCTGTTCATCTCAGCCAAGATGTAACGTTGTACTGTATAGGTGTTTCTGGGCTAATGCTCTTCGTAGAGGTTAATTGTGTGGGATCCATTTTCCACATATTCATTTTCTGCAAGTCGGATTTTAATGAGTCGCATGTTTGTGTGACCTTTATCTGACCGCTCCACAAACTATTCAACTTTAACACTGCTTAGGACCAGGTTTCAACCAGTCCTAAAACGAATAGCTCGCATCCCTTTTCGATGTAGACTTTGCGGAACCTTTTTGAATATGGGTGCGCAGATAGGTGAGAATGGCATTTGACGGTGGACCTCTTATTTGACGGATGTCCTTAAAATCTTTGGTTAGGACAAAAACCGCACCGTTCACCACCAGCGTTATATACAGTTTTATGGTGAATTATTTCCGACTCAGTTTTTCATCTGGGCAGGAACCTTTCCAGACGTTGATCTGACTCTTCAGTAACGTGGTTCTCATCCACTTTGAACTGAGTTAGTACTACTGGATAAGATGTGGCTGAACAACTTCTTCGGGAATCTGCACATAGTCGTATAAGCATTCATTCTTCCGCAAATCGTGATGACGGGTCCCAGCGACTTCAACATATCCACGAGATACTCCGTTGGGCCATGATGTTCTCCAGAGAGTTGGCAAACCCTAATCCATACCCCTCCAACCAATATCTTTGGATGATTAGTCAATTAACACCACTTTACTGCAGTCATTTTCAGTCTAATCAGTTATTTGAACTATTTGGACACAGCAATTTTTTGTGTCCATGAATAATGTTGATAATCCCATTTCTCCACTGTCCCCCTCCGCGTTAAGTCCTCGAGGTCACTTTTTCTGAACCTCCAGACTCTAGACGGAGCTGTATCCTCGTGTCCCGATGAGAATCCTGCTCTGGGAATTTCAGTTGCTTCAGAACAGAATGGTGTACCAGAGACGAATCCAACTTCCCCATTCGAAGTAAATTTTATCGCCACTGACAATGGTAGGATCCCAATGCATTTCAGTGCAGAATTATTACCACTAACTTACTAATTAATTGATGATTTTGATCTTGTAGGAAAGTGGAGTCTAATTGAGTAATTCTTCAATTTTGGAAGTACTGGTGCCGTCTGGTGGCGGCCCCTATACATGCACTACTTCGTCGTCGCATGAATCCTTTGGCGAGCTGTTCAGATAATTGACTCTTTAATTCTGCCAGTTCAGATGTGATGTTGAAGGTGTACACGCCATCAGGGAGCAATTTAATATCTTGCTCTATGCTGCGCGATGGAGGAAGTCCAGATGGTAATATTCCTCAGGAAAAACTTTGGCAAACTCAGCAGTATTCTTGAATCAACTAGGCATATCACACGGCACTATTATTTTCATTGTAGTCTGTAGCTGCCGCGCCATGTAACTCTTTCTTATTTTGTGACTTGCGATTCAGAAGAGACTAATTTGCCTCCTTACCCTGTAATTTAGCATATCCCCTTTTGCCTAGGTGCCCTTTCAACACTTAATTACGTCGCAGTGATTAATTTTATTTAACAATAATTTTGGTCATAGTCTCATTGGTAATTGCACCAGGAAATTACTGTATGTGTCCTTGCCAGAGAAGTTCCAGGGAAGGATTTTGAGTTCCGTGTAGCCCCAATTGGCCTCGTCCAGAAGTTTTGGCCATATCTTTTCTTTCAAGCAATGATGCATGTTTCTTTTTATTGTCCATGGTGAAGACCCAGTGTCAACCCCAACCTCCTCATGGTAATGGTATGTCATTTTAGTAATACTATATTGTGTATTATTGTGTATTACCAATGCGTTGACTCCCATGTGGATCTGACTGATATGAAAATTACGAGCAATTCCAATGCTTTCTCCACTTGTGGGCCTGTTTCTTTTACAGTCCTGTGCAGGTATTTTTTTAATAATTTGTGTGGCATCTTCCTTGACTAAACATGAAGATATTAGCTACTTATTGTTGATTGTGCCACTCTCATCGGGAAGGTTCTAGCCCGTGAACTCATGTGACTATATGAAAGTGCTCCTCTTCTTGGTTTATTTAAAAGCGAAAGAGCGTATGTTTAATGATACTGTATTTTGTCTGCTGCCTTTGAGGCACTTCCTAATCAGACTGATCTTCTCTCTCACACACACTCACTATGGATTCTCTCTGAAATTTTGCCCTCACGTGACAGCACAAGTGCTTGACTCTCAGCGAAGCATGATTGTTGCTACCTGCAGATTTCTTGGAATGCTCGACCTTCCTGGATGAATTTTTGTTACCTCTTAGGTGATATCAGCACTTGATCGATACAAGGAAGCTTGGTTGAGGTCATCTCACCATGTCAGATGAATTCCAACATTAAGTTTTCCCTATTTTGTTTTATCCACGTCCGGCACGTAGTTGCAACACAATATTGGCCTAATGCTGAATTTTATAAATCGCTGATAGTAGTAATCTGCCATAGGTTGTCAAGGTGTCGTGTCCGTCAGGAACAAATAATGGATTTTCTTTGTTGACACCTCCTGTACATGTTTTTCTCATGAATCCAAGTCAACTTATTGTCTGATATGACTTCCCATTTTTTTAAATTTTTTTTAAGGACACCATCTTCTGCAAGGATTCATTTACTTTGTGCATGTCACTGATGCAGTCGTATGGAGGGTTTGTTATGGGTTGGTCAGGCCTGTTCTTGTTGCATCATACTGCTTAAAAAAACAGTCTCCATGAATAATGCCAAATGGCAACCCGAAACTGTAACATCTTGTCGCATATAAAATTATTGTACTACACATGTATAATTATTAACAGTGGATAAACTGCAGTGGTGACTAATGGTATGATTGCGGGGAAAAAGTAACTGGGTGATCTCTGATAAACTTTGAATTGAATTTCACATTCTGCTTTGATACGGATATGCTCTATGTTGGTGGATGATTTATTTGTTACTGGTAAGCTATATGCGGAGATTATAATTGGTAGGAATAACATTTCACTCCGGACATTGTTTTGGTAGCGATGTGTTGATATCATTTCATGCATGTTGTTCACCGGAGTTTCTTGCACTTGGACTTTTCCCCCTTCTTTTTAGACTCGAGAGCTGCCTTCTCGGGTGTGTCCGTACTTATAGCGGTTTTCCTCCTCTTCGGTCCACGTCCGGAATCTCTTCTAGGTCCTGCCTCAGTGTAAGGACTTATAGCCCAGTCTTCACAGCTGATGTTAGGCCCAATCCTGAGACGGCCCTGGTTGGTCGTTAGATGCTTAAGCATACTGATCCTGAAAGTTCAAGTCCATTTTACAGTTACGATTTTTTTCAATGCCCATGTTCTATGAGATATAACCTAAAGAGTCTATTGGGCCTAGCTTATCTGTTGAGTCAGCGCGATCCGTTACAAAGGATTGCCCAAAATCGATGTCTCGGAAGATGTTGGGAGTTGTGGGGGTATATTCATGTGACTGAATCAACTTACTATGTTTCCCAGGGTCACAGCAAGTGCCCCGGAAGGTCATAGATTGTCATTGTTTTTCCGGGGCTGTTTCGGAGCCAGCTATCCTATGCAGAGCTCAGGTACGGTTTCACTGGTCCATATACACTTATATCCAAAAGCTGGAGTTTATGGGAACAATGGGGTGGAAAGGACAGGAGAACTGCGAGTATTACAACCTGCCCCACGTTCCCCTACTATAAGGCAAATGAAATCTTCCGTTCGGTCAGCCATCAATGCCTCTTTTTGAAAGATAAAATGATCCGTTTTCGATATTTTACTACAGACTTAAGAACCATTCTTCGTAACTTGATGCATTATTCCTCCTATGATACACATTTACCAGGTATACTACATTGTGGGCAAATGAAACGTGACAAATGATGAGTGTTTTCCAAAGCGTAGCGTATTTTTAAATATTTTCCTGCAACATACAGTATGCATGGATCTCGTACATGTTGCCATATTTGGGGGTCCATGATATTCTTCGTCACTGCTCCCATGCAGCTAATGTGTGTCTACATGACTTCAGAATTGGTACCATGACGTCTTCATCATTATACGAAAATAAATGGAACTTAGGCTGTATTCTTGCCCATACATTTTATGCAATGAGGAAATTACACGCGCTGGTGTCACTGCCAGTTCATGAGACAATTTTGGGGCCAGGAAGGTATGTAGCGGCAGGCAGCTCAGGGGATGCAGATGCATATGCCAAATATTAATGGCCTTCCCCTCTCTCATTTAGTTTTTCTCCTCCCGTTCGTCTGGGTACAGGGGGAAAAAATGATGACGCAGCAGGGAACGACAATGAAACAATTGCCATGCAACCAGCCAACAGCAGCATCCTCATCGAAATATCCCCTTTTGTCTAGGTGCCCTTTCAACACTTAATTACGTCGCAGTGATTAATTTTATTTACTCTATACACAATAATTTTGGTCATAGAGTCTCATTGTTAATTGTACCAGGAAATTACTGTATGTGTCCTTGCCGGAGAAGTTCTAGGAAAAGATTTTGAGTTCCGTGTAGCCCCAATAATTGGCCTCGTCCAGAAGTTTTGGCCATATCTTTTCTTTCAAGCAATGAGGCATATTTTTTTAATTGTACATGGTGAAGACACAGTATCAACCCCAACCTCCTCATTGGTAATGGTATGTCATTTTAGTAATCCTATATTGTGTACTTTTTACGTGATACGTTTTACCAATGCGTTGACTCCCATGTGGATCTGACTGTTATATGAAAATTACGAACAATTTTAATGCTTTCACCACTTTTCTTGTGGGCCTGTTTCTCTTACAGTCCTGTGCGGGCATTTTAAAAATAATTTATGGGGAATCTTCCTTGACTAAGCATGAAGATATTAGCTACTAATTTGTTGATTGTGCCACACTCATCATTAAGGTTCTAGCCCGTGAACTCATGTGACTACAGTATATGAAAGCGGTCCTCCTCTTGGCTTATAAAAGCGAAGGAGCTTACGTATTTTTAATGATATTTTGTCTGCTGCCTTTGAGGCACTTGCTAATCAAACTGATCTCTCACTCACTCACTATATGCATATTCTCTCTGAAATTATGCACTCGATTGGAAGTACAAGTGTTTGACTTTCAGCGTGGCGTGTGTGATTGTTGCTACCTGCAGATTTCTTGGAATGCTGGGAAGGGAGGCCTTCCTGGATGAATTTTTGTTGCCTCTCAGGTGATATCAGTTCTTGATCGATACAATGAAGCTTGATTGAGGTCACCATGTCAGATGAATTCAAAAATTTAGTTTTCCCCATTGTTTTATCCACGTCCGGCACGTAGTTGCAACACATTATTGGCCTAATACTGCATTTTATAAATCGCTGATAGTAGTAATATGCCATCCGTTAAAGTTCTGCCTTACAGATATCTTGGCTACCTAGCGGCTAGCTCGCAGCATGACCTCGCTGGCAAGGTAGCAGCCAGCTATCTGCTGACCCAACCGCATACTAGCGGATGTGTCATTTGGCCAGGTCGCCGCTAGGTGGGCAGCGAGGTAGACGCGAGGTAATTAGGCGAGGTAGTCGCAACCCATGTAGATATGACTTCCCATTTTTTTAGGACACCATATCATCTTCTGCAAGAATTCATTTACTTTGTGCATGCCACTGATGCAGTCGTATAGAGGGTTTGTTATGGGTTGGTCAGGCCTGTTCTTGTTGCATCATACTGCTTAAAAAAAAACAAGTCTCCATGAATAATGCCAAATGGCAACCCGAAACTGTAACATCTTGTCGCATATAAAAGTATTGTACTACACATGTATAGTGTATGGATAATTATTAACATGTGGATAAACTGCAGTGGTGACTAATGGTATGAATTGTGGGGAAAAAGTAACTGGGTGATCTCTGATGAACTTTGAATTGAAGTTCACGTTCTGCTTTGGTACGAATATGCTCTATGTTGGTGGATGGTTTATTTGTTACCGGTAAGATTATAATGGGTAGGAATAACATTTCACTCCAGACATTGTTTAAGCAGCTGTGTTTGATATCATTTCATGCAGATTGTTCACCGGAGTTTCTTGTACTTAGAATTTCCCCCTCCACCTTGTTAGACTCGAGAGCTGCCTTGTCGGGTGTGTCCGTGCTTATAGCGGTATTCCTCCTCTTCGGTCCACGTCCGGAATCTCTTCTAGGCTTCACAGCTGATGTTAGATGGTCGTTAGATGCTTATGCATATACTGATCCTGAAAGTTCAAGTCCATTTTACAGTTACGAGTTTTTTCAATGCCCATGTGCTATAAGATATAACCTAAAGAGTTTATTGGGCCTAGCTTATCTGTTGAGTCAGCGCGATCCGTTACGAAGGATGGCCAAAAATCGATGTCTCGGAAGATGTTGGGAGTTGTAGGGGTATATTCATGTGACTCCTAAGCCACTTACAATGTTTCCCAGGGTCACAGCAAGTGTCCCGGAAGGTCATAGATTGTCATTGTTTTTTGTTTTGGTATCATGTGTGCATTTTACTTTCGACTCTTGTGATAAGAAATGTTAAATCTTTCAGACGGACATATGCGGGGGTTTCAGGGGGAAATAATTTTAAATTTCGTTACTCATAGAGCCATTCGGTTTGAATTTTGACAACTATGTAATCTTTTAATGTCTTGGTACAAATATTCCGTTTCATTCCTTAACAATGTGGAATTATGAAAATTGCTGCCACGCAATCAAGAGATGTGTAATTCCAAAATTATGTTTTACGACTTTTCGTTCGAGTGACAAATTTCACGCGTTGTAAAGAGTCTTGGTGGTCTGTTATGTCTATGGTATTGTAGAATCATGTGGAATAATATTTTGAATGACTTCAGAACCATTCTTCGTAACTTGGTGCATTTTCCTACCATGATAAACATTTTCCTACCATGATACACATTTACCAGGTATGCTACATTGTGGGCAAACTTGAAACGTGACAAGTGATGGGTGTGTTTTCCAAAGCTTTGTGTATTTTAAATATTCTTCTGCATCATAACAGTATGTATGGATCTCATACATGTTGCCATATTTGGGGGTCCATGATACTCTTCGTCACTGCGGCCATGCAGCTAATGTGTGTCTTCATGACTTCATAATGTGGGTCCAATTTTTTAAGGAGGTACGTTGGATCTGAAGAGCAAGTCCGCTGAAGGGCTGTTTAATTCCCTGTGTCTGGACTCTGTTCATCATGTTGGATTTCCTCTAACGCAATGTATTAAAGCCAGTCAATGAAATATTCGGTGAGAGAAAGCAAAAGTGTCAGTCTGTCAGATGCTGTATTCATATGGGAAAAATTAGTCAGATGTTGACCAAGTTTGCTGCTCTAACTTCTATGGTGTGGTATACACCATCGCTACATGCCACATCTACCACATTGGTGGAAGAGCAGGAGTCGGATGTTGCCACCTGCATTTGGATGGTGCCACGTTTGACATGTCCTGATTGCAGCGGAGTCGTCATGCTTCATCAGAAAGTTTCTCATCAGTTTTGATTTTATATTTCAATCCCAAGGTTCAAGGGTAAGATGTCACCTCCTCTCGGTTCAGTTTGCTGTAATTAAGATCTCTACTCTTTTTTTATATGCATCTTCAAGCTCGATAATTTTGTGGCGCATTGTGGTGTGTCAGGTAGGCGAGAGCTGTAGGTATTGTACCCTTTATGCTAGGATGCTCGCCTTCTGTCCAGGTTGTTATTTTGGGTGTGAAACCCCTTGCTGATTTGAGGACATAAATGTGCGTCTGGATCTTCTTTAATCAATGCGTCTATCTTTTCTTGGGAATCAGCTCCTCCTCGTATTATTTTGAATTACTGTTTCCAAAATGTAGCAAATATGGCTGGAGTAAGAAGTTACACAGTGATTATTGACAGCGTTGGAAACATTGTTGACTTTGAACTAGTTTGTTGATGCAATAAAGTATGAAAGTGAACTTGAAAGGGTCATTGTCGGTTATGGTTTTTGGTCCTCAAGTCATAGTAGTCCTCAATGCAATGTAGGATGAATGTGCTTGACGTCGCATCGTTTCTCACAGCTCGGATGGAAGGGAAGGGAGGAGACATCTCTCGGCCCAAAGGCGAGGGTTGTTTTAATGATATTTTTTTCATGGAAGGGCTTGTTGTGAGCCACAAGAGTGTCTTGCATCCCAAAAGCATTGCATATTAGTTCGAACCGTAAGGGTTTATCATCTTCATCCATCTTCCGGATGTCTGCCATCAGGGCAAGAAAATAGTAATGTTATCATGACTGCTGTCATTTTGTGGCATTATTTGTTCGTGATGGATTTAAAATTATTATTATTTGGACATTCAAAGTCTTTGACCAATATTAGTCGTAAACGAGTGTCGTCTTGAGAGTTCACTCTTGATGACGTTAAGGACACAGGAAATGGCCCATCTGGAAGTGAGCAAAGCAACGGTTTGATTCAATAAGCATAATAATGCACCGGAACCTGCAAATAGAAGCTGTTGCTCTTTATCAGCAGCATGAATAGTAACTGCTTACTTCTTGCATCGTATAAATGGGTAGCTCCTTCCAGTTTTATTTTGCGCAATAAGAGCCCTATAGAGCATAGAGATCTAGGGTTGATCTGGTTTTCCGTCTCGTCCTAATGTGTCCATATGTGACCTTTCTTTTTGCATTCGTTCCAAGTAGTGCTAGCACTGTTCAAAGTACACGAATGTTCGTAGTATATTCCTGTATGAATCTATGATGTGAATTTTTTGCAAGCCATTGGAGGGTACATGGTCAATATGCTCCAGATATGGGCACCCCCTTTTTCTTTGCAGCAGTTTTTAGTTTGGTAAGGCGATGGATCCAGGTTGGATCGCCGGAATCGAAAAGATTAGTTCCATCACTTTTACCGCTACAGCTTATAAATTTTACAGCATTGTACGGTACTAATTAAGGAGGAAATGTCGAAGCACAACTCATCTTTTGACTTGTTGAGGAAGGGTAAAATATTGTTTTTTCCGTATATGGGTAAGGCAATTATAAATCCTCCAAAATCTTGGTAAATACTGTACATAGAATGGCTACGTTATGGTATCTGTCAAACCACTTTTTCCCACCTGGAACTTGGCCCAGTACATAATGAAGGCAATTACAGCCGTAGTTTAAAAAAATTCACGTGTTGAGTCTTTTGGCCATTTTTCTCTATGAAGTTTCTTGATCCTAAATGATCTTGTCACTCATACAATGTGATAACCTGTACTACTGGACCTCTCTCCTTTTGAGGGCTTCTGCCGCCCTCTTCAGGAGAGTGCATATCCGTGCGGCAATTATTATACGTCTCTCCTTGTCTATTCTATGCATATTACTTGTTACACTGCACTGTACTTTCTTAATGTGACCTTAGTGACCACATGCACTGAAGCAAATCTGAAATCAATCTCCAGTAGAGGAATGTATATTTTGCTCTGCTGCTTGTACGACCTCAAAATACTGGATAAGAAATGATTGAGAGTATGATAGGCTGATACCATTTTTCAGCCAGTGGTTTTGGCAACCCTCCCTACAATGGCTGGGAGACTAGGCCATAATAATTTTCATTTGTAGTACCTGGAAATTACTCTGCCAAAATGGTATGACAACCTTTTGTCTTTGCAAATAACATAAGCCATGATTAGGTTCTTTGAATATACGCGTACCCGAAATGGAACAATGTATTTCCTGAATGTAATTGCAAGCAACCCCACCTTGAGCAAATAGGTAGTGATGAGTTGCAATAATGTCCAAAAAATGATCTCTTGTGCTCTCGAGCAAGTCCCTCACTTGTAATTTTGATAGCATGACCCTTTCGCATATATACGAATTGGGTATCCACGTAAATAGTCTCCCTTGGTGTCGGCATGCTTCTTCAGTTTAGCCTCTGTCAAGTTCAGATCTTTCAGTGTGTTGCATCTTCTGGCAACATTCATGAGTCCTTTGACGCTATCACATGTCAGTAAACGGGGACCAACGAAGGTCGTTTTCTGGACGTAAGGACTTGGACGTTATTGAGGTAAATATGAGATGATTTTTCTGTGTCGACATACACCGCATTTTACTACTTTTTGACAGCAAGGAGGTTGGAGGTATAGTGGAAGTGCATGGCGAGCTTGGAGTCTTCAAGACGATCCATGGCGCATCCATGACAGGATGTTTCTGTGCCTTCTCTCGAACGAAGGTGTCGTAGGTAAGCTTTATTTGTTGTGGGGTGCATGTTGCGCACTTATTTGGGGTGTTGTGTGCCCATAGTCCAAGAGGAGAGGAGTGGGAGACGGTGTAGATCAAGTGTAATCCTGCTGTCCATTTGTTTCAAATGATACAGTGGAGGCGAAATTTAATAATCTTCATGTGGGAAATATTTCGCCATGCTGACACACCGATTGGTGGTCAGCCACCACGGCAGAAATGATGCCCTGGATGATGCAGACCTATAGAGTACATGGTCAATATGCTCCAGATATGGGCACCCCTTTTTTCCTTGCAGCAGTTTTTAGTTTGGTAAGGCGATGGATCCAGGTTGGATCGCCGGAATCGAAAAGATTAGTTCCATCACTTTTACCACTACAGCTTATAAATTTTACAGTATTGTACGGTAATAATTAAGGAGGAAATGTCGAAGCACAACTCATCTTTTGACTTGTTGAGGAAGGGTAAAATATTGTTTTTTTCCGTGTATGGGTAACGCAATTAGAAATCCTCCAAAATCTTGGTAAATACTGTACATAGAATGGCGACGTTATGGTATCTGTCAGACCACTTTTTCCCACCTGGAACTTGACCGACTTGACCCGTACATGATCATGAATGCAATAAGAGCCTTTGTTAAAAAAATTTCACGTGTTGAGTCTGTTGGCCATTTTTCTCTAAGAAGTTTCTTGATCCTAAGTGATCTTGTCACTCATACAATGTAATAACCTCTAAGGGTGGACCTCTCTCCTTCTGCGTGCTTCTGCTACCCTCTTCAATTCCGTGCGGCAATTATTATACGTCGCTCCTGTCTATTCTATGCATATTACTTGTTACACTGCACTGTACTTTCTTAATGTGACCTTAGTGACCGCGTGCACTGAAGCAAATTTGAAATCAGTCTCCAGCAGAAGAATGTCTATTTTGCTCTGCTACTTGTACGACCTCAAAATACTGGATAAGAAATGATTGAGAGTATGATAGGCTGATACCATTTTTCAGCCAGTGGTTTTGGCAACCCTCTCTCCAATGGCTGGGAGACTAGGGGATTGTAGTACCTGGAAATTACTCAGACAAAATGGTATGACAACCTTTTGTATTTGCAAATAAGATAAGCCATGATTTGGTTTTTTGGATATACGTGTACCAGAAATGGAACAATGTACAGTATATCCTGAATGTAATCGCAAGAAACCCCACCTTGAGCAAATAGGTAGTGATGAGTTGCAATAATGTCCAAAAAATGATCTCTTGTGCTCTCGAGCAAGTCTCTCACTTGTAATTTTGATAGCATGACCCTTTCGCATATATATACGAATTGGGTTTCCACGTAAATAGTCTCTTCCTTGGTGTCGACAGGCTTCTTCAGCTTAGACTCTGTCAGACAGGTTCATGTCGTTCAATGTGTTACAGCTTCTGGAAACATTCAGGAGTCCTTTGACGCTATCACAGGTCAGTAATAGGGTCAGTTGGACCAAGGAAGGTCGTTTTCTGGACTTAAGGACTTGGGAGGTATTGAGATTGGAAAAATTCGACTGCTTCACCGTCATACTCGGCACTACGTCCGGTATGTGGAATGGAATAAAAATGAGTCAAAAATTATGCGCACGTGGTTTCAGTTCTCTGCAATCTGGGTCTTACACTTTGGCTGATATGTGCCCATGCACACGAGTGTATTGTCCACGAAAATGCCATCCTTTAGCAGGTTGTTTCGTACACTTAGTATCAGGTGGAAAATCTTATATATAAGACATGGATTTTGTTTCCATTAATGACCATAGATACAGTAAGTCGTGTAATTCCCAGGTTCTTCAGGACTGACTCGTTAGCAGGACCCATGTCACATTAAGCTACGAAGATCAAGCCCTAAATTCTCCAGGATGGCTGCCACTGTCTTCTCGAATTATGGTGACTGGTAATTTTTTAGACAATTTTCCTGATTCTTTGAGTAACAGCGCTACTCCTTCACAATCATGTCTTCATCAAATCTGTAGGTCATAGGCCGTTTTCTCGAACAGTGGTTCAAATGTAAACCCGGTCCAAAGCCTGTTTAAACCCTTGACAACAGCCTAACAACAATCAAATCAGGGATTAAACTGGCTTTGAACCCGGTTTACATTTGAACCACTGTTCGAGAAAATGGCACATAGTCTGTCTGGTAGGTTCATTTTGTTGACTTGTTGCAAGACCAAATGGCATGGTTACATGCCCTGTTCATGTCGGTACGTGATTATCTCTGACATGTTTCATCTATTCATTCCAGACCCTGTCATGAGGCTTAAATTACTGACTGGGACATAAATGATGCATTTTCTTTTTGGTACGCTGTATAGGCACTGTTAACTCTACAGTGTAATAAACTACTTTAAGATTAATATTATAGCTCGTCATGTGGGTGTCAAGGGGTATGTGGCACAGTGTAACATGTCGGTTCCCATGTAGACTCTAACCTGCAGGCCTCCCTATACAAAAATGTTTCCAGCAATATGAAGTCAGTGGTGATGGTCATATGATTCCACCCACAACTTTTCTCTCCACTTGGGATGCCTTGGATACTTAGTCAAAGCTTCATCCAGAATCCTGAAGACGTCTGTGTCGCTTACAATAAAAGGCATTGTCGGTAATATTGACATGGTGCAAGTTCATGACCATTATTGTCTCTATTTACGTACATTTTCTTGATTCATTACATACCCATCCATCACATTTCCTGGCATCGTTGGATGCGTAGGCGGATGTCACATATCGACGTGTGCCCCTAAAAATGATGCCACTTCATATTTCAACCGAAAATGGTTACAGCCGTGCTACTACAAGGTACAGTATCGCCCGAGCTCAGGATGGTCACCAATAGAAGTATGGCTCCCGCTGTGATCTTTGCTAGTGCTCGGGTTGCCTCAAACTGTGCACCACGTACCCAGGGGGTCGTATTGATTAAATAGTTTACGTCTCACCAATATACGCTGGTTAATCCAACTGTTCGGAGTTAGGATAGCAAAAGTGTCCGTAATTTCTCCTGACTTTCAAGTTATTGTTGACTTCCTGTAGCTCTCCACCTACTTATGGGCATCTTATCAATGCACATATTTTCGTGCAAGAGTGTGTGATTCCTAAATGGGCAATATCCATGTCTATTTCAAACCTCTCGGCAGCATCTCGATCGTCACACACCTGATTGCCCATTATCCAGCACACATTTTTCGAAGCTCGAGGGAATCCTGAGAGAGTTCGGTTTGGCATGTTGACTTTTTATACCAGGTTCTATTAACCGGCGATATTTCATGGCTCGTCAGCAGCTCCCGCGTCTTCCGTACCAGGGGCTTTCACTTGTTTCCTGACTGACAATAAAACCGAAAGGCGTAGTCGGTAATGTGACACTATGACCTCGTACTATATATAACAAATTGTGATTGGGAGTTATTCCCTTATTAATTGGGGATTTATAGCTGATTGAACGTAATTTCCAGTTGCAACTTCATATTTACACAGATATTTATGTTTGGAGATTTAGGTACGTTTTTGTTCTTTCTCTACCCCCCACTCAATTGATGTAAGCTACGTATTATTAGAATAAAAGTTTGTATTAGGCATGTGCACAGTTGTACTACAGAGGTAATAATTATGTATTGACCAATGAGGTTTTTTCTTGGGTTGGCGTAGTGCGTGCTCCGAACTGGAAGGTTATATGAGTGGCCAAATATTAGATTAATTAGACCATTCAGGATGCATGGAATATCTGATGAGGACGAAAGTTGCAACATTATGGACGAGAGAGGGATCAAACGAATGATAAAGTGAAAATACCCCCATGAGCATGAAACCTTACGTAAAGCGTGTAGAGGACGTGATGCTGAACCTGCCAGAAATCTATACAAGTCTCTTGCGTGCAAAGGAGCTTCAAACACTTCGCATTAAAACAGCACTGGTCTGGTCAGTACACAATTCCTTTGAAAGGAAGAAACACGCCACCACGAAAGAGATCGCTGACGAGAAACGGACGTGCCCAAGAAAATTCCAGCTTCCCATTTAGAGTGGAGGGAGGCTACCCAACTCCTTTTGCAGTGTTATGTGCTAAAGGTCTCCTTACATCTGTTGGGTGATTGTCGTTATGTAGCCGCAATGTTCATTGAGAAATTGTTCCCATCCCTATTGCTACGATAACTTGTTCCTTTGAAACCTTGAGCAATGGCTTTTGGCGTTGTACTTGATTCAGTACAGGTTGTGCTGGAGTGTGACATGGCTCACATACTCTTGTTTGTCCTTATTTTGTGTGACTTTGACGATTCCTGGTAAATACTGTTTTCATTCACCCCTTGTCTCATTTTGTCCCTCCAGCAAATTTTGCCCGTGGGATGTCTTTACTGTGTGTACAACTCTTTAATGGTCACGCGAATGAGTTGTCCTTCTCGTTGTTCCTGTAGATGGAGTGTATTGTTATTGTAAATGTCACTAGCAACGACCTGTATCAGCGGTCGTGGTTGGCTTGATCCTTGATATCTTCATTGTTTCAGCCTTTGTCTAGTACTCTCACCAAAATTTGCTCCAGAGGTATAGTAGTCTCCCTATACATCACCACTCTGTTTCTTGTATGATATATCGATGTACGCATATTTCAGTCACCTAAAAATGGAATTTCGGAAAGTTTCATGGAAAGATCACAAATTGTCCAAAATTGGGCAAACTAATAATGAATAATTTCATTTCGTACCTTTTAATTAGTGCTAACTGTAATGAAAGACTGCCTGTCCTTTGTTGGAAAAAGTTGACTCCTTCTTGGAAGATTTAGTTACGTTTTCTCGAAATAATAGTCATTTAAATCAGGTGAGGGACTGCTGTAAGTGATGAGACAAATCTTCTTATTGGTTGGTATCGCACGTGTCATTGGCCTCGTATCTCCAGTTGGTGTCTTCCTTTCTCTCTGGCCTCTACACTTCAATTGTTGCTGCTCAATCGGAAGCGAGGTCTATAAAGTAGCTGTTGTGCGCTGAATGAGCACCCCTAGTGTGTTCCTTGTCACCTAGAACAAGCAACAGGTTGATGGAAATCATCCACTTTTGTTTGTGACGTTCAGACACGTTCTCATGTTCTGCTGCTCTGTCTTTGTTCATTAGGGACCATTTTATTATGACATGTAGAGCCATTTGTTGTTGGCGTCCTTTTATACCGTGTGTAAGGTACGTGTTACTTTCGTCGCAGTCGTTAGTCGTTCGTCGTTAGTTAGCTGCGTTATTTATTGGCGAATATTCGGGCGCGATTGTCCAGGTCCTCCAGTCGGGCTGTCAGAGTCTGCACTTGACCAAGTAGAGCCACGTTTTCCTCCCTCATCACACTAACCTCCAGCGTTTGGTGTTGAAGTTCTTGCTTCAGTTCCGCCACGGATTCTGTCCAGGAAGCTTTAAGTTCCGTTGCCTTAGCGTCCATTTTGGCACATAACTGGGCACTGAGTTCATCCAACATCGCCTTCATACTGTCTATGTTGAAAGATGGTGCCATTTCTGCTCAAGCTCCTTTTGACTTCCAAAAAAAAAGGAATAACTGGCCGGGAGAGCGGAAAACAACACGACCTTCCACCCAGCAGCATTTATTGCGGCGTCTAGTGTGTTTGTGTGTGTTTGATTCTTTGGTCCTACTCTCCTATCTTATTATTATTTTCGATATCGTCTGGGCGATATTTCGCACGTTGGGAATTGTAGGGCTGCGCTTGATGGGTTCCAAAAGAGACTGTATCACCAAGTCGTCTGAGATCGAGTCTGAGATGAATGTTAGGGCAGAGCCGGCCTGATCGGCGACCCGTGGATGACTCCGGGATAGGTGAGTGTGCCTATATGAGATGATAGAGTGCGCACCTTTGCTGCTGTGTTCACAAACGTATCAATATTCTTCCTTCCAATATCCTCCAAAAAAAATCGCCATTCAGAGTATGTTAATAACAAGTAATATATAAGCCAAAGCAAGCATGACTGCTTGAAATGAAACTTGCCAATAAATCATACAAGCTCCCATCATCAACGTAAATATCACCATTATTGACACAGTTACTGGCATGTGTGCACCACTGATGAGATGCAGTGTCAGATCTTTTCCGACTTCGAACCTTCTGGTGACCATCTCAGGTCTCACGTCGTATCATATCTTAGATTAAAATCAATTCTGGGTCCTTTGTTGGGAGTCGCACCTTTTCCGCGGCATCTTTTTTGAACGAATGCGAATGGTGAGTATCCTTCTGTCCTGCTCTGATGTCAACGAGCCTGATTTCATCATGGTGACGGCATCATTGGAATGTAGCAGTGATCAATACTAATTTGCGTTTTTTTTTTTTTCATTTATAGAATTTATGGCGGGGAATTCCCTTCTTCCAAAGAGATATAACTGTTCCCAAAAAGTTTCTGTCGTTTTATCAGATACTGGGAGATAAATAGCAAAATTGTGTTCCTGTTACGAAACGTCAAAAATCGACAACTGTCACAGGGTAAGGTTGTTACACAGTTGGGAATATTGGGATTTTGCTTCATGGGAAGATGTCCTCCTCTAGGTTCAGTTTGTGGTGTGTCCCCAGGACCTGTATTCCTTTTTTGAGATGTCCTATTGCATACGCATAATATCTGAAATGTTGTGGTGCTTTGAGAATATTGTTTGTGTGTGTCACATGAGGTGGGTATTACAAACACACTTTATGCTAGCATTCATAATCGCACATTATTTGCAGCCATTATGAGGATCAATCCGCACGTCCATAACATAAGTACACAAAATGTATTTGGGGAACTCAGTTAAGATGCTTATTTCCTTCATTGTTACGGATATGGTACAATTGAAGCTGCGTAGAAAAGAAGCCTCCATGTCGCGGGTGCAATACGCGGAACTTGAAGGATGAAGCTTGTCTTGAAGCTATGATAACGAAAAGGGCGGAAAGAACACGTTAAGACGTCTCACAAGTAGGAAGCGTACGGAAGCAAACATTCGCCTTAAACTTTAATTTTGTGACCGGAATAGCGATATTTTAAATTTTGCGTGTTTTCAATGGAAAAACCAATGATTTGCTTAATTTTTGATGGAAAAATATATGAAACAGCTTTAAATGGCTCATTTGTCACGTGATATCTCCATAACACTGTTAGAAATGGCTAGTATGTCGACAATTACGATTATACACGATGTTACACTCCCGAATCATTGGATATGAGAGGTTGACTCAAGTGATGCGCGACAGATCTAGTCTTGCCACAAGCATGTAATTATCGTAAATGCAATATTTTCACATCTACAATCAGAGTACAATCCTCTCATGTTTCCCAGTGATAGAAATTCAGTTTATACTTTCGGAAGACTGGTGAAGGTAGACGTACCGTACCACTTTGGCCTTACCTGCTTTGGGATGCCCAATATTGTTTAATCCTATCACTCGCAACAGGCTGATGATGATTGTGATGAGGAGGAGGAGGATGACAGTGCATGTATCCCACGACGGCTATAGGCGAGGGGTAATAATTACCACCTTGCATGGATTCAGCCTTTTGCGAACCTGATCCGGGAATTGGAATATTCAGGGAGATTTTATTTTACTGCTGTATTTTACTGCGACGGAATGAGGCCAGGATCCAAAACAAAATACAAAATAATCCCGGTACAAAGGAAATCACCTCAACTTGGTATACCAGACGGTATTCTTTTATTGCCTATAAATGTTCTGTTTTTCTAACAGGAAAAATGTTTTGGGTGCTTACTACATGCTCAGTTTGTCGGGCTAGTTGTTATTTCATCATGATTTTTTGCAGCTTTCAGTCGTAGTCCATATTTCAATACTTGAGAGTGCATCGTGGGCAATCCAGATCTCTTAAGTATATGCAGCTTCTACACGTTTTCTCATATGTACATTGAGAAAATGCATGTAATTTTAATATAGGTCAGTGGGTAATAAAATGTTGGCGGTTACAATCATGCCCATCGCAGTCAGTCATTACGGAAGGCAATCTCAAAAATGCATCATGAGCATTTTCAATGTAACAATTGTATGTGTGAAGCATGGTGTGAAGCCACTCGGAGGATGCAAGGCTTGAAACGGACGGGGCAGCCTTGTGATGGTCGCCAGAAGTAATCAAAAAAGACGGGTATTTTGATGAACATCTACGCGAATGATAATAGCACATAATATTCGTCAGAAGTTTGCAGCATGGAAACATTTGCCTCAATTCAGTATATGATTCGAGAGTTTGTTCATCATGCTACAGCATCTACTCGACACAGTTCACAATCATGTGACTACGTATAGCTTCTTGTGTTGGGCCGAGTGGCGTACGATGTACATTGATTGCACCAGTGATTGTATAAGTTGAAGAACGGATTGTTCCTTCCTCGGCGCACTTTAAAACTTTTACTTCGCAAAAGGTGCGTAGCACAATTCATTAATTTAACGTACGATAGTATTTGAAAAGGTTTTCGTTTCTGAATAATTTTGAATGGGACAAGTGTCTGGGATGGAGCAGAAAATGGTGACGTTACCCATTTTTCTCAGAATTATTGTGTTGTTTTGTGTGACTCCCACTCCTCTCCTTTAGTTCAGTCGCTATACGTTCCCTCTGAAAGAATACTCTCGGCTTGTGCTTCAGGCGATGATATGTCAAGAAGAGGGCCTCCGTCTTTGCTCCATTGTATTCCAGGCCGAGCGAGGCAGCCCAACCCAGAATCACAGGCTCCAGCCGCAGCCACGTCTTTTGTATGTTGTCCACTTAGGTGCCCGATATCAGCATGGCCTGATCGTCTGCGTACGCCTGACCATGTATCTGGTCTCCCCCCGTTTCTCTTATGGCACGAAACCATCCATTCATTACTAGGTCCCAAAGCAGAGGTCCCACACTTACACAAACAATTGACATTTAGAATCACCATACAGGCCAGATAGGACACGTTTAAAATGCAGCACGACGCAAAACATCTTAATAATGACATACTCAATTGCAAACTTTTGAGGAGACTTACGTTTCAAAAGTACTTTATTATTCCGTCTGGAAACCCCATTTCATATTTCAGACTTCTTCTCAAACCATTGACATTAAAAATCCCCAATATACCCTTGCTCTTTGGGATCATATGAATTGAATGATTCTCATTTTCTCATGTTTGAATCCCCGGTTAACGTGAACATATACAATAATATGGAGTTGAGATTAATTGTAATCTGGACCGAATATCACTACTGTAATAACAGTGTAACGCGAAATCTTCTCATGCCAGGAGATGTGACTCGGCTGTGGATCATGTTGCGGCGTCTAGTGTGTTTGTGAGTCTTTGATTCTTTTGGTCCTATTCTCCTATCTTAGACACATCCGAAATCACGCGGTGCGCCATTCTTGTCCATAGGGTTCGAAGACACTGGTCTTCAATCATATAATATTATAAATGTCAATAATATTGTTATTCAAAGAATATCTTCTCTGCTCTCAGGCTTGCACATACGGACCTCCACTTGCTACTTGCAAATGTACGAAGCAACATCCGAAATCACGAGATGCGCCATTCTTGTCCATGCAGCCTTGTGATGGTCGCCAGATATAATCGAGGAGATGGATATTCTAATGAACATTTACGTGAATGACAACAGTTCATGATAATTATTAAAATATACAGCGCAGGAATATTTGCCTCATTATTGAGCTTCACAGGCACGGTAGTCTCATGGTTCTCATTTATGGCTTAAATATATCATTCATGCATATCGTGTCTGATCTTGTCAAAATGAGGGATACTAATGTACTTCCGTTCGTTATTGGCCTGATCCTTTATCTGCGTGATGTACCGACATTGTGTGAAGTCCTTATGTTTCCTCTCTTCATAGTCCGTGGGTTACCTCGCTGGTGTCAGTCCAAATGATTAGTGGACCATCATGCTGCTCGGATGACTTTCAGTCTTGAGGAGTACGCATCATGGTCGGTGGTTTGCCTTGTCACGCAACAATCATGCAAGACGACAATATTGTGGGTTGATACCAATTGAGAAATGTACTGACCGGCAACTGCATCGTCAACACTCTTGATGTTTTGGTCTTGTTTTTTCCACTCTTTTTATATGGTCGAGGCGGACAGCTCTCGGGATTGAGGGATCGGGAATAAATGCATCTCTTCCTTTCCTGATTCTTTAAGCAGCACAGCGGGATCCTTGACCTTTTTATCCCACGTTGTGAAAGGAAAACCTCCTTACGCATCATCAAAATCGGCACTTGCTCTAAATGATTTTCGCCTGCATATGTTGTGTGTACACTGTACATGACGTATGACTGCGGTCCTTCGTCAGTAATAATTATGACTTGGTTGATAATAACTAAGACAAATTATCAGTGGTTTGAGGCAGTTGACTGTTTCCGCTGTACTTATATGCGGAAGTTTCCTTGGATATTGTCATTTATTTCAATTTGTGATCCTCGTGCCAGTCTCCCTTTTCGGTGGTTAAAGTGTGGTATGTGGGTGCTTCGTCGCACTGGCCATGCAATATCTTGACATCACACTACAATGATGATGCCCCATCATACGGTTGTAGTGGATGCTGTGGTAGTCTGCTTTGGTGCAAGGCGTTGACTACTCGTTGCATCAGTGTCTGTTGTGTCTCAATAAGTTATTGAAACCTCTCCTCAGGATCTTGCGTCATCGTGGCGTGATTGGCCTTCAAACACCAAAATGATGATGTACCAGTCAAATACGGGGGAAACGGGACCGGGGACAACGGGGTGTGCCTTTGGTCCAGATTGGACCCCGAAAGAATTAAGTCAAAGTTTAAAGCTCGGAATTATTTGTATTTTGTATTTCTATCATACGTATTTCTTTCTAGTGTTTCATCCCCGATTTTCACCATTTAAGGTCGGGGAAATTACACGAACGTACACATTTCACTTTTATTTTATTTTATTGTAATGTTAATTGTAGCAATTACAGTGGATGGAATACATTTTTTGTATTAATGATGAATACTAACGAGAGATGACACAACACTACTTGTTGATTTCATTTTCCGTGAGAGGTGGTGGTTCAGGACGTGCCTCAGCATGCCTTCTGGCCTGGAGCCGCAGACTCCTCCTGAGCGGATATACGTTACTACTTCTGTGTGTTAGGAAAATCTGAAATCGGCAGACTCACTTACACTGTAGCACTGGCTCTTAGGCGCTTTGCTTGCCATCGTGGCATTCAGGCTTTCATTAGCTTGGCTGGAAGCCCCATGAGAAAATTTGTGGGCATTGCCAGCCAGCTTGTAAAATATGCCCTGCAAGGCAGAGTACAGCTTAGAGTCATGGAAACCTCCCGGTACAGTTCGGTGATCATAATTTTCAGGATCTGTAACATAACCGCACCACTCCCCACAGTTGTCATGCCTATTAAAGCAGTGGTCTGGAATATTCATAAGGGAAGCAGCCATTGCCTTACTGTCCCCCTTGTTCTGGCTAAGTGCATAGGTAAAACATCTGTGCAGGTATAATGGATGGATTCTCGTGTCACCACCATGGCTTTTTTCCACCCCATACAGTGCTCTATCAACACCTCTGGTTGCGTGATTTCTGTCTGAGAGTTACACAACAGGGTGGCTGCTTCCTTCATGAACCTTTGCATTGTGGGAGCTGTCATCATCAGCCACAAATACACCAACTTCCAGGTTGCACGACTTCAGAATGGAGCTATTATTACATAGCTGTGCTGCACAATGAGCCTCTATGGCCTTGGCACTGCCATTAAACCGCTGCGCTGCCTGCAATCATGAGAATCTGGGGAATGCCCCATAATCTAAGACACGCCCTGTGTGGTAACCGATCAGAGAACCGTAGCCATTGAGACTATCGTAACTACGACCATTCCCTCTGCAGCTGAATCCCATATCGTATGCAGTCATTACTCTCACCACATCGTTGAAGGTAACTGTTATTTTTGAAGGTTCACATTCATGTGCTGGAGTGCTTGTGGCAGTCACACCAGAGTTTGATGCAGATTCACAGACCACCCTGCGCCTTTTTGGAGTCTCCCATGCATCTGACTGCACACATGTAGGCTCTGGAGTTTCCACAGCAAACTGGTCACTCCTTGCTGACATAGGCATAATGAAACCACCTTGAAGAGTTTCAGGCCTGCATAAAGATAGAGAGGAGCCTAGTCCATTTTCTGTGAAAGTAAGTGCACATGTGAACCATGTGAGAAATGTGAGAAATGTACGGCCCACTGACATGAGCATGATTGCATGACTGAGCTGCCTGATTGTGTACAGGTGAAAATAAACGTAATTGTATTTTACGCCCCAAAAAAGCAATGCTGAATTTCTCTTCATACAATACATTGATGCATGAAAGTAACAGGTGGAGCTGTGTAATGACCTTTTTCAATATGAGATGGCGTGTATGACAGCAATGCTCAATTTACGTTACTCATATGTATTTCAGACATGCCTGGGACTGCGTAACTTCTAATATTTGCAATATTGTTTTCCATTCACAATAATACAGACTCAAAGTGAGATGTAATCATTCCATTTCATACGACGAGCACTGCTGTTACACCATGTGCATAAGAAGTAAGCGCACATTTACACTTCCCCTCACCAACTAAAATTAGGCATGCACAGGAATTTTAACTCACTGAAGACTATGGGGGCATTAGTCGGGTAATATATTCATGGGTAGCCTACATCCATAGAATAAAAAGGCAGCGGTGATGGCTTACCGCAAAAGGCAAGTCCACTTCACATTCCTTTTGTCGGCTGCTCGGGTATCTGCTGACAAACTGGCCCATGGTAGCTCCTCTGGCCACCAGAGGGGTCTCCTCGAGATGTCTGCCCAGCATTGGTACTGTATGCCAGTTGAACATTCCAAGAGGTACGTGAGAAGAGTCCTTAAATGTTGTGTTTTGACACGCGCTACTGGAATCAACAATACAGGAAGCTCAGCAAACGTGCGCAAGGCAGTTGTGATCTGGAGAAAGAGGCAAAATCCAATCAGCATAGGTTTCCCAAGGTAACAGAATCAATAGCCACGGTAAAAGCAGCAACTTGAAATTCCTTTCCCTCTCGTTGCTACTGTCTTTAAAAATTTGAAACTTGAATTAGCGGACATTTTTTTAAATTTTTTTTTTACATTTGCCTGAACTCTGCACGAGATGAAGGAGGTGTCCCCGGGCGGGATTACGCAGCAACACTCTCGTGACCTTTGTGTGACATTTTGTTGGTATTTAAGTTAAATGACAGTCACCTACAGTAGTTCACATTCTCCAAAATGTTAACTTTACAATTTTGATAGCACTACACAGGCCACAATTTTGTGCGGGAGATGTTTAGATGTATTGTCTGTGTGTCGGTTACCTTTCCACTTAGGTTGTGGATGTTGTCCATCGAGGCATCCGTCGATTTAGGTGGGTTCACTGACTGGTTTGCTCTATACACGAATACAAGATGTGTCCTTAACTCCTTATAATATATTTTTTGTGACAATATTGTAAGTTTGTTTATTACCAAGGGTGGGCCGGTGGCCCTTGGGGGAATTCGTCGAATACGAATTGTGGCTAATTTTAGTCAAGTTTAATTTGCTAGTAATAGACTGGAAGGCTTCATCAATCCCCTTGATAGTGTCTGATTCGTTCAAAAAGTTCTCTCTAAAATGCTCAGGACATTTTAAGAGCGTTTTCTCTGGTTATTTAAGAAGTCAATGTTATGTATCCTGAGGTACATAAACAATTTTTCACAGTTTCATGTTGTGATTTAGTTGAATTTGGGAGCGTATTATGAAAATTCACGTTGGGGAGAGGCACTCGTGTATATTACTGGACCAAAAGTGGGTTTAACATACTTTGAAAAGTCGAAATATTTTCGGAGATCCTGAAAGGTCGAGTTTAGCATAGACTCAGTGGGAAAATGGCCTCTGAATGGCGATGCCTGCTTTCATTGCGAGTGGTGTTTGGTGTAGGACACTACGCTGTGCCTACTGTGCATCAGAAGACTGGCAACCCTGGGCTACACAATCGCATTATTATTGTTATAGTTACGTACTTGCCACTTTGATTTTGCTGCTTAGCCTTTAGGTCATTCTCTTTGGGGCCAAGTTACATTAACTAATGTCACGCTGTAATAAAGTTGCACATAACAATACTTTGCTAGTAATTGCATGTTTGGTATGAAGCACAAATGAGTGGGTCAGAGAAGTGTATTTCATGCAATGTTCTAAACTGCAGTTGATTGACGGTGTGGTAGGATATCTGGAGGCACTTCGAACTCTGACGGTATCAGATCTGGTATGGGGAACCCTAACGTATAGCCAGGTGTCTTCGTCTGCGTTTTGGCGTTCCCATCCCCAGCACTTGTAGGTGTCAGTTTTTTTTCTCACAGTTGTACTGAACTGGTCATTCATTTTATGTAAAGTTCTGGTGTTCTGCAATTACTGCAATCATATGATGAGATGACTACTTTTTAAAACGTATTAAATATAATTTCATGGACAATTTTACTATACGCAGAGCTCCGTTGAATGGAAATAAGGCGAAATGTGGTTTCTGCTTTGCCATGTTGTTTGGGAGCCATTGGTGCACCCAAATTTCTTCACCGAGTCAGTAGTTTCTACAACTAGATTTCGTTAATCCCATGCAAGTGAAGTACTCCCATCTCTTGCATGTAATTGGAAAACCATTTCATAACGAAAAAATATTTGTCGCTTCTGGTGCACCATGGACCTCTTTAGTCCATACCGTTCTGCAGTGTCTTGTGCTGATGTTCTCCAAGATCTGGAGATGGTGATGAATCATATGTCGCAGGCTCCTTCAGAATCACGAAGACTGTTTTCTGCTACACTACACACATTTGGTCAGATAGCTGGCGTGCATGGGTAGGAACAGTCACTTTAATTTATTGTCAGTTGATATTGGCCATTCGCATTGTTACAGATGAGCTTGAAAAAAGTGTTTTAAAATGTGTAAACTCTATTGTAATACATGGCTGCATATTGACTTATTTGATTGAACACTGCCGTGTAACGAGCACACATTCCACTGCTTGGTTGTAGGCATACTGTGGAGTCCATAGACCTATTTGGATTTGCGAAGGCATATCGTCCGAATCTCGCATGTAAACTGCTAGTTTGTTTCGTTATCTGGTGGTCGGGAGAGGGAACTTCATCCCTCTTGATTAGTTCCCCTTTCGTCCACCGAACATCAAAATGGTGACAGCATAATAAAACGAGAGCCTATCCTCCTGACCTATGCGGATAGTGTATCATGTGATTTTTATTATTATAGTGTGACTCTTGAGAAGAAGCCTGCTTTTGAACACCTTCACTTCTTTGTTCGCCTCGACATGCGTTGTGTTATGTGCTATAGAGCCATGTTCCACCTGGAGCATGTTAGCAACAATAGGGTACCTTCTGCACATCGAACAAACTAGGGTTTCAATAGCTATTTCTTCCGCCGCCCATCCCGCACCCCTTGTTCAACTCCTCCCTTCTTAAATCCTCACGGAATTATTGAATTGAAGGAGACACAGTGCATTATATTGATCAATAATTTATTTACTTGTGTGACCTTCCTCCCCCTCATTGTATGACTTCGGAGTGGGCCTTAGGCTCCAGTGAAGTCATATCATCCATCTTCAATCTCAAGATCATATATTAAAGCTCCACCCCGTTCTCCAGCAACATCTTCACCATTTGTAAATGGCCGACAAGTGCTGGGTGTCCTGAACTAGTTAAAGGAGAGCTGCGTCCACAGGGCAGCCAGCGGCAGGTCCTGGAGATACTTAGGTATCAATGACCGTTGGCTATAGAATGTTCATGGATATACGGTCCTGGAATATGTCCAGTTTGCAGTGGTGTTGTGGCGCTTCATGTCCCTTTTTCCATTAATTATGGTTGTTGCAAGGTTTTTAGGCAAATATGTCGTTATGTTGTCATTCACAGCAGGACTGTCTCTGAGCAGCAGTTGCGATTATGTGTAGCTTACTGTCTGAAATCTAGCAATTACAGTCTGGAGCTGTTCCCATCACAGCAAAATGGGAACACACCCTTCTCCCTTCCTGGCATGTCGCCGTCATCAGCATCATAGAAATGAAACTTATGCACACTGCCGTTGAAAGGAAGGGGATTACAGGGCTGTTCCCATTTTTTTAAAATGGAATTTGTCTCCTTTGTATACTTTCGCAAGGAGTACAGAATCCTTAACTGCACATCGTCTGTGAAGTTGATTAGTACCAAACTTGTTGTGTCACCGTTGTTCTCTGGTCCCAATATTTAATGAATATGTATTGTCACCTCATTTTATAATTGCAGGAGTTGTGTGAGAGCAATGTGCCACATGTCAAAATGTATTTTAAATTCCAGGATGTTCGGAAGGTGGAGATGTTCCAATAGCTTTTTTCATGGAAAGTTGGTGTAATTGCATGTACACGTACACAGTATTCCTTCTGCAGAAACCAGCAGACTTTACATAAGTCATGTAATAATGAAATTAAATGATAATGAAATATTCGGCTTCTGAAGCCCAGTTGGCTAAGACACCTTGATCCCGCTTCAGGTGTTCGAGTCTAATTTTCTCGCCAGTTTATATCGCACGTCTAGATGTCCTGGCTATTAAATTGAGCGTCTTTAGGAACCCTGGACCAATACTGCATCTATCTTCCAACATCGTGACTGATTTAGCATCCTTTCTGGACTATGCATAATCTCTTGAGCCAGTTATTCTCTTAAGTGCTTCCAGTTTCTGATTACAATTTATGAATAACCTGGTCATTGGTGAGTCTGACGACACGCTCGTGCATTCGAGCATCGCTCCCTTGAAATACCTGACCAAATAAATCGGTCCCCACATCTTTGGTGACTCATTCTGCAGGAAAGACAACTGAAGACTGTCTTTCCGTCCTGAGCTTGTGGTAACGTTCCAGTTGCCTTTTGCAGCAACCATTGCGAGTAAGCAAATTCCTCGGGTTTCTCTTCATTCCTTCACTTGATCAGGATGTTATTTTGGTTATCACTATCATCTCGTGAAGACGTGAACCATGAATCTACACCCATGTCTGGTTGTGGGCAGTGGCCAACCTCAACTTTTATGTCCATCATGCTGTAGTTTCAGGTGTATGTGATGTCGGAATAAGTTGTAGAATTTGGGGATTTTTCTGGTCGAAGTCTCCGTCACTTTACGATTATTCGTAAGTCATACCCTTTTGTAATGGCACCCTGCGTCATTAATATTAATTAAAAACACAGCTGAAGCACTTAGAGTGAGGTCGAATGAACGAGCACGCGTCGCGTGATTTGGTGATACCTTATGCTGTTTCTAGTTTCTTAACCACAATGGCCACTTGGAACGGCTTATCGCTTCCATCAAGAGACATCTCCTATATCCAGATCACTGCAGCATTCTCAGTTTTTCCAGTGGCATTAAACTCTGGGTCGTGATATCATGGCTTGCTTTGTCCATTATGAAGTTATTATAATGTAGGATGGATCTTATTTCTCAGTAAGTGCAATTTGTACATTGCATTTTATTGACCTTCACTAATTAAGGTGTGTCCAGAAATAGCTACTAACACATGATTACGGAGGAGTATTTTAAACAGTCGATGTTGCATAACAACTGCGGCCATGTTTGGCACAAATGGTCACTATATCATTCAATCATATGCACTGTTGCAGCCCTATCCAGATTTGCGTCAGTGTTACATTTACTTGGAAAAATAACTACGGCGATTGTATAACTGCAGCCTGATAAAAGTGCAATGACATCACGTTTTATAGGAGAGTTGTTGCCGAAGATATTCACGAAATTCCAGTGTGTCGATGTGTGAGTTCGAGATTATGTTGCAGCCTGTCAGTTGGGGGGCTGCCGACACTGTTCTTACTGCAATGGCGAAATGGATCCTGTGCCCTGCTGTAATGGTGAATTGTAATTTTATAAAGTGCATAAAATGAGTACGTGACATTCATACGTACTAATACATGCTGCAATCTTCTATTTTCCACTCTTCTCAGTGCCAATAACTTTAGAAGGATACTCTTGACCTGGGGAAGCCTCACTTGAGTTGAGCTACCATCATCCAGTTTGGGCTCCACTTGGTAATTAATTGAGGTTGGATTGTCCTTGCTTACATATTCTTCTTCCCATAGGTGCTTATTTTGGACATTGGGAAAACAGTGGCCAACTGTACAAACTATACAGTACAAGTAAACTCTCCACACAACAACTCGAGCACTCTGTGTACTATCAATGTCTCACGGTGCCGTCGTTCATTCTCACAATCCTTTCCTCACTCTTTCACACCGCTCACCATTTGCAATTCGCTGTGTTTAGCGAAACTTAACGTCAGTGACGCTCTTCACAGGATCCGCTGTCGATTAGACACTTCGCTGGTGTATCCTTTATTATACCTGCTAGTTTGATGAAGCCTTGATTTTGTGGTGAACAAATCGTTCCGGAGCGCTTGTTTTGTAGCATGGATATTTGTGCTGGCTTCTTAGCTGGTGACCCTGGGTTGCGATTCTTCCACTGTGCCCGCCGTAAGGAGGGGGGTGGATCCTCCACCCCATCAAAATTGACGTCAATGTTTGGTCCGTGAGTTGAAAAGGGTGAAGTCCAAAGGGCACACGTGACATAGGCTACTTGCGTCGGACCCTATGGCACACACCTGAGTGAACTTGCTGTCTCTTTTGCAGCAAATGCCAGGCGACGCATTGCCTCAAATGGTCCTCTACTTCAGTGAACATCCCGTGCAAAAAAAATAGGATGACACAACGCCGATGGCTTCGGTGACATCCTGGAGCTTCTCGGCCCATTTTTGAAGCCAGCAGCCACCATACTGAATATAGTAATAATTAGAGATGGCGCTGGAATAATCGTCAGTGGTTTACGATATGTCCACTATCTTGTCATTCTACGCCATCTTCATCAAGTCCCATGTAGCTTGGAATGCCAGCGAGAATAAGCATTTTAGGCTTCTTCAGCTGTACATAATTGTTCATCCATGGCCGCACAATGGACTACACAATAGACTACCTGAAACAATAACAGAAATGCTGTTTACTTTCCGTAGTTTTCATTATTACCTATCTTCATTGAATAGCCCGCTTGATCTTTTACAGCGAATCGTCATTGATATTACGATTGTATACTGTCTGCCGTCCCAATACGATCTCACATGTCCCTGCTGGACATGACATGATCACCATAGTCTTTTGCATATTAAAAACATAACCTTGACTAATGTCGTTGCAGTGAGTCGCGTTACATTATAATAAGTACAGGTGTTTCTTGATGAAGGGTTTGCGAGATGTATTCCATCCGGTTCCATCGCCTCTGCTACATATTCCTTTCGCATTATAGTGAAACGTACACTGACGTGAGAGGCGCAGAATTTGCATGTTGCATGGTTTGCATGGTGTTGTCGGAGTCACCTTCAACGCTCTGCAAGAGCTCTGTATGTTTCAGAGGGCACAACAGCCGAGAGATTGTCTGTGAAATGAACATAAGGAATTACACAGCGTTCGAAAGGGGCTTTGGCAATAAAGTCAACAACACATTTACCCGTAGCGCATCTTCAGAAACCACTACTTCCACAAAGCTGTCAACCATTATTATCGAATTGCTGCAGCCTCTTCGGGAGCTGACGCATCTGATGAGGAAGAGATAAAGCTTCTCGCGATGATACGTATATCATATCATTCTATTTGTAACAGCAAGTCACACCAAATGGAGAGTAATTAAAATGTCGGTCTATCCCTGTTTTTCTGTGTTCATTCGTACTGTGAATCCAAGCCACAGCATGAGATGGAAATCTGTCTGACTTGGGATCATTGTCAAACTTATCTCATAATTTTTCTTCAGAAATCACTCCGCGGAAGCAGTGCATTAGTTGTGGTCCTCCGGTATTTTTTTGTCCTTCAAACACGCCCCCTTAGGCAATTATTTCTGCTTTTCGCGACGGGAGTATTCCCATTCGATGCGTATATGACATGTTAATTTCCTCTGCCTTCGCCAATCATTGGGAATAGTCTTGCTGCTTACTTCTTCATGGCGTGTATGCTTATATCCCAGTTGTCGCATAAAATATTATGACATTAGTGTTTGTCGCATTTTTGGACCAATTTCCTTCGGGGACGTTTTTAGCATTCCACTTTTAAAAAGGCGGGACAGTAATTGCACTATTTTTTAAAGCAACAAGATGTCCGACCTCTCCTCTTTTTTTTTTAAGTAATGAAAATGGTCTTCCAGTGCGGTCGAATTGGTCTCTGCTATTAGAATGGCAAGGCATGATCACCATTTGTTTTAGCTATCGACGCACTCTTAGGAGAGTGTTGACGACTCGAACTATAACTTCAGTATGTAGAGTTATCATGTAAATGATTTATGTACGCTATTCAACTCAGGCTGTAAAGTACTGTGAGCGAATGATTGAGCAGGCCTTCAGTATTTTCGGCCCGGTGCAGCGCCCAGGCAGCGCCGTATATTCTTCTCAGAATTATTATAATATCACCACCGAGTATTAAGTGACCAGTATGTGTTACATTGTTGTTCCTTGAGTCGCCAAGTTGAAGATCTTCAACCATGTCACTCGTTAAAGGGAAAGTGTGATGTGTGGGAATAATGCAATGTTTTAGGTGGCGTTAAGATTGCCATATGTACAGGGCTGCCCCCAGTGACAGTGTCAAAAGCACAATTTTTGCCCACAAAATTATAGTTGGGAAATTAAGTTGTAATGATGAGATGTTACATGATTATGAATGGATAAGTGATGCTGCTACATTGAATGGTGGTCCGGAGAGGGAATCTCATCATTCTGTAAGACTCGTCCTTCTTCCGTCCACCGTTGGCTGCAATGAAGTCGTGTCCAGGCTCGTGTCCGCCCCTGGGCTGCCCTCGCCAGGAGAAGTGAGTTGCAATATTATCCCAGTCTCCCAAATTTTCTCGCCATTTTGTATCACGTCTAGACTCCTCTATTAAATTGAGCGTCGTGAGCGTGGATAGTTACCGCTTCTACCGATTGGCCGTCCGTCTTCCAACATCGCAATTGATTTCATATCCTTTCTGGACTCGATATTTCCTAATGAGCCCCAGTTATTCTCAAAGTGATTCCAGTGTCTGACTATTGCGATTGACCCAAGGGTGAGATGCAAAATCCTCCAGGGCCTGACCAATGCGATAATGTGATCATTTTATTGCATGTGCTTGGTTCAAATGGGTTGGTAGCCCTTTGGGTGTACATAACAATAATTTTAAGCCTATGATACAGTACTAGAAAATGTAATGCCACTTTAAAACAACAGGCACTTCTCCAGGTAGAGCCACCAACCAGTGTTTACTTGTCAGCCACTAATTAATAAGGATCCGTATAAAGCTATTTAGTCTGCTGAGGATCATCCATTACAAATTGCAATAAATTGCGCTTCAGATTTGAGAGTGGGCGAATTCTATTGCACCCCAAGTCTGGATGGTGATGTAGGCTATGAATCTGGCATGTGTTGTGAAAGGAAGAAATGTTTCTTGGCTTCGCACAATCGTCCACGTTCCACAATCTCCGTCTTCACTTTCCTTCACGATTAACTCGAATAATCTTGGGTCGACAACGTCCCTCCAGAAGCTGGTTAGTCCTCTTTTCCGCTTGCAATATTCCTCCATAAACTCAAATGAGCTGTTGAGTAAGCTTCCATGTTTGGAGGGATTGAACCTGCTGCATGCTGCTGTAGATAGTGCAAAAGCGGTTATATATGTGTGATTTCCAGAAAATAATAGAAAGCTGTTCTGATAGTTGCAGAAATCTGATATTTTAGTCTGTCGGTGGTCTCAAAATGATTTGCCGCAGCATTAGAACTGGGTCATATAGTGAGACAGTAATAATTCACTGTGTATGGCGCAATAATAAACTGATTAACTAGTCATTGAGTCAAAAATATGACTCTACTATTGGGTCAATGTATGATTCATGTCAAGATTGTGGCGACCCGTCACCTCCCGAGAAAGTACTGGGAGCATGGGTTGGACGATGCTTGCCTTCTCGTAAATTTGTGTGTTATATCCGAGGGAGACAGTAGATATGTTTCGGCATCTCGACCTTCAGGTCACAAGCTCTCCAACAACGTTGGCCCTGAATCCGCGGTGAACATCAAGAATTATGGTCAAGTATCCAGGAAGGTAGTCCTTCTGTTGGTAGAAGGATGTGCATGATGATGGGAGCATCATTGGTCTTGCCATCTGCGAGGAAAGGACCGATCACATCCACGATATGTCCAATGGTCGTCGTCACCATCACTGGTTTGACAAGCGACCTGTGCTTGTGAACCGAGTAGGTCCTCCTGGCAGAGGGATAGTCAGCTGATCGCTCCACATAAATGTATATGTATTGTCCAGGACAAGAATGACAACATCAGTCTGGCCACCTGCAAAGAGCCTTCGGACAACAGGGTATGTGTGCTTGCTTATTACATCGTTGGGCTTCACAGCGTCCTTTTCCGCACGATATACCAGACATGTGCTTACATCCTCACCAACAACATTTGTTGCTGTTGAAACCCTCGTTTATGACATTTTTACTCCACTCATAATCATATCCGGCGTAGACGCCATCTTGGAAACTCTCCAAGCCTTACCAGTGAATAGAAATAGCCGATTGCAGTCCTATTTCTATTTTGGCCTGTGCCATAGCCTGAGAAAACGACCTTTTCGACATCTTTGGGAAGTTCTTTCTCAAAAAAGTGGTGCAAACGTGACACCACCTCATCTGCCTCATGTTTTGCAATATTTTCCATACGACAATACATAGATTCCCTCACTTTCATTTAAGTAATAAGCTGAAAGAGGTGATATTAATTATTCATACACTCGCGTCTCTGATGAATTGTTAACTTTACATCCACTGGTGACCACCATCTTAGCCATAGTCTGCATCAGCAAAGTGAGATCCTGGAAAAACTTTATAGGATCTGCAGAGTTTGACTGGAAGGTTTCGTTGTCAACGAAACCTTCCAGTCAAACTCTGCAGACCCAGGATTGGTTTCAATAAATAAATCAGGAATCATAGTATATTATTCTCGTTGCAGTACATCTTGTACTTGACTTCGGGGAATGTAGCGAGTCTCATCTGTCATTACCATTTGAAGTGGTCTTTTAAGTCAGCCCATTGAGGCCATAGTTGAATGTGTTTGGTCGTGCATTGTCAAGTTAAAATGAGAACAGTTTTTCTAGGATGATGAGGCGTTGCAATGTCATCCTCATTATGATGCTGCCAAAGCCTTCCAATGTGTCATGCATAATATGTACTGCATAATAATTGCAACAATTCATATGCAGCATAAATAATATGTGAAACAAATATACCTCTTACATAATAAATGCATAGCAATAATATTAATGGCGTAATAATAATTTTCTGCGCTTATATAAGAGCTGAATAGAATAACATTGCTGTTGAGTATGCTGTGTGTGTGACCTAGCAGTTTTGTATCCCACATATTTTAAAAAAACAATGATGTCATATTGTAGGATCACCCTGTATGGATGGGCTAATGTGGACATATTTTACCTGTGCAGTACGGCCTGCCACTTACTCTTAAACATCTTGGTGCATCTTTATAATGTGACTCAACTCCACACCTCATAACTACAAAATTTTAATAAGTGTGCGTCCAAACCAGCTTTCTACCATCCAGTCTACGTTATTTGGGTTACCAACTCGCTTCGGCCTTCTCCTTGTTATATTTCAGGCACATCACCTTTTGCTCTCCGCACCAGCTTCTCTTTTCTGGGTATAACTGCTTCCTTGTTGGCGATCGGAACCAATTCTGTTAGGAACGTGCTCAAGAGAGTCATGACATAAACAAGGGCCAGCATCGCCTCTAATGATTAGCCAGATTTATATGCCTGAGGGTCCATCCTCATCGACTGGGTTGTAAGTGGTGGTGAACTGCTCGGGAATGGTCGAAATTATCTGCTCTGATATCTCAGACACATGCCCTGTTGGCGCCACCGCCTGTCTTGAGTCATTAGAATTTCCCATCTCTGTGTTGAGGCAGAAAAAAAGGTGTACAACTCTTGTATGAAGCCGAAATAACTAACAGCGTCAACAGAGCAAGAGGCTGCATGTCCAACAAGATTCAATGAGTAAGCAGCACAAGGAATGAAAACTGCTGCTGGATTCTTTTCCTTAAGTGTGTAATTTTCATGCCAATTTGCACATTGATGTCTCCATGCCTAAGTTTTTGCAGCATTCTTGAAATTGCCTGTGATTCGTGCCTCCACTTGAAGAGGTTATGTTTAGTTTCATATCTTATGCACCAAAATCTCACCGTGCATTGGGCCAAATTTTATGATACAACCTGAGTAGTGAAAATAATGGTGATGATTGTTAATCAGATTAATGACTTTGAAGAGTTGTTTCATGAACTTGGTGGTTTCTGAAGTAGACAATTTTTATGGTGATGACATGTCGGTGAAGGATCTCTCAAGATAATCCGTGTTGTTTGCAACTAGTTTTGTCGCAAGACCGATTTCACTTCGCCCCCTTCGTAGTGATGCGATGTCGTGAAACACCACAACCTTTTCCTGCACTTCTTTATATGCAAGTCGTCGATTTCGGATGAGCACGGTGTCGACGACTGGAAGTACAGTGCTGGCCATATATCGAGGCAACGACTTGCGACATTTCCAAGCTCACAGTCGCCTCCGCACTGTTCGAGATGAGACTTGCATCTGCAACTTGTACATGACTCGGTCGGATGCCTGAAAGCGATCCTCGTCCGTACAGGTGAGGACGGCTGCATCTTCCTCAGGGGTCGTCTTTCGTGGCCTCGTGTTCTTCTTCCTCTTGTCTGCCAGTCCAACATATCCATACTGGTTAAATGCGTCAACCCACCGGTGGACAGTGCGTTCCAAAACGTCAAGGGCTACGGCAATGTCACCAATGCTTCGGCCACACTCCCACATCCCAACAATGATTCCACGATCAGCAACGGAAATACTGGCCGGCATCTTCAGGATCGCACAATATTTGGAGTAATGTTCGGAATTCACCGTACAGTGACACGAGCAGGCAGGAAATGATGACAAGCCGCTTCGGAAAAATGTCGCTAGTCGTTGCCTCGATATATGGCCAGCATTGTACAATGCTTGGTTCTGGAGACAGCCTCACTCAGTGCCTCCTCTTCAGTGTCAGTGTTGCTTGCTTTTTAATTCCCTGCTGCTGGAGGGGTTTGGCGAGTAGCCACAGCGTGTCACATACACTGGTGGTTGGCTTCAGCGGCGTCAGTGGCGGGAGAAAGTAAGCGGAGGATGGGAGGAGGGTGATGAGGATCAGTATTATATCAGTAGGCGGAGGATGATAGGGAAGTGCAGTGCCGACTGCAAATGGAATAAATATGCATCGGAAATTTTTAATCGTCAGATGGTGAATCGTATTTGTGTGATTGCTGTAAAGGCTGAATTTGCTCTCTCATGAAGTTGTTCATCAGGCTCTTCACACTGGGGAACTTCATCAAATACTAAGGTGTACGTACGACATGCATACGGCAGCCGTGGCACGCCACATCATGTTTCAATAAGAGTGTATTAAGAAATTTGAACTATTATCATTTACAATACCGTGCTAATAATTAATTTACTAAAGAGGCGAATAAATTGAACTTAGAGTACATGTACAAATATTCACCTTCACAGTTTACAATCCCCGATAGTGTGAGGCTGTCCACGTCACAGGGTGCGAAGCAGGGCATCCAAGGCCTCTTCCGGCGAGATGCGCTGCTCCTGAAAAATGGAGAGCAATTTGTGTCAATATTAGCTCATACGGGATTTTTTGTCGGTAATTCAGGCATGAATGAGGGTCAAAAACTGACTTGACCGGATCAGGTTCCCAAAGCCTGAAGAGGAGATCCGGGAATTTGCCGCGAGGAATGTGAGACGGGCTGTTGATACCACTCTCCTCTGTTATTTCCTCTGCTCGGGTGGCTTACGAGCACTCTTCATCATCCTGCCAAAGGAGGAGGACTTTTTACCCTTTCTGACCAAGTCAGAACAAAAAGCGGGCTCAAATGTGCACAAGGCAATAAGCATGCATGTGTGTAATAACCAGCACTTGCTATCAAGCCGTACACTCCATAAACGTCATTGTAATACTGTAATTTGGTAATGCTTTATGGTTCAACTGGAATTTGATTGTTGTTGTGGCATATAAAGAGAATGAGGGCAATTTGATATGACTGTAAACATTTCGACTGGTAATGACAAAGTAGTAGTAGTATTTTTATTTCCTTGATGCTTTCGCATATTGGAAATACATCTCTCCCTTACATAACAATGTCCGCAAATTTCAGTTTTATTACAGCTTGTTTAAAGAATTTGTATAATGCATACACCCTATGCACCGGTATATCCACAAACAATTGGAAAATTTTATCCGGGGGCACCCTTTGAAAACCTTCAATCTCCATCCTGGCTTCCCCAAAAAAAAGAACATTCAAACATTCGTCACATGAAACAATGAGCCACCACTCAGACCCGAGCACAGTGTGCAGTTCTCCTCGGCTTCAATTCTTATCTTGTAGTCATTTACCCACAAAAATTTTGAACTATTTCTTAAGTTTGCAACTGTGACAGGATGGACACATAGACACACGTTTATGACCGGAGCGGGGGGATGCTAAAGCAAATAGAGGCTTACGCATGATCTGAGTATTTATTCACTGCGAGGAAGGAGAGAGGGATAAACTTAGGAGAGGGAAAAGTTGTGACCGGAGGCATGCCGACAGTTCGTGGCAGCCCTAGGTCTGGCCAGTGGTTTCCCCAGCAGGGGCAAACCCAAGGCCCCGACCTCCCTGCCTGGATATTCTCCAGGACCAGAAGAGGTCCTCGACCACCCCAGCCAGGATATTCTCCTGGACCGGGAGAGGCCCCGAATGACAGGCTCCCGTGGTTTATATAGTCCCCAGACAACCCCACAGCATGGTGGGACTGTCGACAGCAACCAATCAGAGATGGGCACATTCAAAGTGTCGTAAGATGAGGGGAGGAGCTTACAGTAATATTATTCAAGGCGGGAAATAAAATATGATTTAGCTGGTACTGTCACACAACCATCCGCACCAGATTTATTGCCATCCCTGAGTGCAAATACATTTCCTGTGTGTATCCATTTGATATCTCTTTATAGTGTTTATAGTGTTTATAGTGTAGTGTAGCGTTCAGTGACTTCTCATCACTATCTATAGTATTTTCAATAAAGATCGTTACCAATTCCTCTATATTAATTGTCCTGTACTGTAGCAACCAATCTTTCCACGCCACTCCTGCGACCTGCAGGAGTTTATCCACTTGTTGCAACCACCCCACTTTTGGACTCGCGCCATTTCTGCATAAGAACTTATAACCTTGACCCAGCACACTTTCCACTGGTTCCTCCGGCAATTTCCGTAAAAAGGACATTAGCTTTTTGAATACTTGTACCGATAAAGGCCTCCTACCTGATTCAAACCGAACAAAATAATTTGCACTATTTTTTGGTAGTAATGACAAAGTACAACTCGCTTATTACAACTTCTAGCTGGAATTAGTGCTTTGGGAATATAAATATATGCTGACCTCAAGCATGGTTAATATTTGCTTATTAAATTATTTAATGCCTCCTGGTGCTTGTATGTGTCTTGACAAACTCTCCCTCAACTCAGATGCTGTAAAATTAGGGACATTTTATGTCAATGGAATTGTTTCGTTGTAAGAGTAATCAATCACATGTCTCGATATGAATGTTAATAAGGTAGGGTTTTTAAGACTCTAGCTGTATAGATACTGCATCTTATTTCATGGATTACTATTGTTGTACAAAATGTTTTCTACCATGTACCATACAACTCTGTGTACTAAGTAGACGCTGCTGTAGTTGTACACTATTTTGGAAATATTGTGATAACCATGTTGTTAAGCATCAAACAGTCAATATTTATGTTATTCTGCAACCATGTACATGGAAGTCGAATTTTACAATCAGAAACACTTGATCATTTATTATGCATTTCTGAATGGATTGCTGTGGACCCATCCGAGCATCAGCAATCAGGGTATTGTTTACCTAACAGACTGATCTTGCAATAGGATGATGCCGCGAGGATAATTCATCATTGCTGGAACAGCCGCTGCATATTATGTTGCCTCTTGTAGTATACCGTTCCCCTATCATTGCATATAATGTCCTGTAAGCTAAATTTTGCCAAACTTTCCACAGAATTACGACTCCTGACTTCAATAGTTCCATATTTTCCCACTAGATTAGGAGGTAGGTAGTACTTGGGGATCAGTAATTATTCTTTCAGCTACAGCTCGTAGTTCTCTTTCTACCCCTTCCCCTTTCTCCACAGAAAGGGCAACTTTTATTTAGAGTAATGACAGTGAAATTATTATTTCCATGGTACTTTCGTACCACTGCACTGTATGTTTATGTACGATGGAGCTTTCCTTTTTGCACCACAGTTCAAAAGTAGTAAAGAGTAATGGAAAGGGTGTCAAGAGGGCAATGTGAAGCCATTGCAGCTACTCACCATAGGGCTACATACGACCATGTATATAACCATGGGTGAATTCCATACAGCTTTGGTACTTTATATCCACTGTAGCAGTATGTTTTGTATCATCGTTCCAACGGAGGCACCGGTGGCACCGGCATGGGTCCAAATTGGACCATTCCCCCACTGGCCTGCGCAAGTACAAGAATGTACAAATTAAGTTAGTATGCGTTGCAGATGCAAGTCCGAGTGATGACCTGACCAGCATCCCTCTGCTGGGCTGGCTGATCCGGAGGGAGCAGCCCCTGACACGGTCTGTTTCGCATCGATGACGAGTGTTTCAAGTATTCCTGCAGAGAGAAAACATTATAGCACCATGTCTAATGCGCGAGATGCCTCTCTGAAATTTGCAATGAATATCCGATTGCAAGATGTGAATAATATAGAATCAATTTTGCAAACCTGTGCCCCTTTTCGGCCATCAATGAAAATTCACCAAGCTTCTATCGCTTGCAAGAAATATCAGTTTTCCAACTGCTAAATCCGGGTATACTGGGGAATGTCTCCACACAGTTTGTGCACGACGTGAAGAGTGGGGTGATGTCCTTCGCGGGTAAACAACTCGGCAGACTTAAAAGGGGAAATATCCAGTCCGAAGATCATCTCCCATCAGCATGCACTCTAGTGACCACCAGCCGTCTTTTTCGGACAAAGGACCACCTTAACTAAAGGGGAGGGTATTAAATAGAGATTAATATTACGGAAATTAATAATTAGTGATGTGGTATTGGTTGACGACACTTATACCGATATTCACTTCCGGGGCACGGTATGGCCTGGACCTGATCGTGTGACCTCGGAACCAGCCCGCTTCTGGTCAGGAAGGACAATCCAAAGTGGGTCTAGTAATAATAATTAATAATTTGATACCCCATTATCAGCCTACGGGCTTTCCTAGGGGGGGATTTCTCCCAATTTTTTTGTCTGGAACTCTTCCATTTTTTACTATTTTTTCTCATCACCGGAATGAAGCAGGGAAAGGGAAGGAAGGAGATGGCTGTGGCCTATATTACGGTAACGACCCCGGAATTATCCTGCAAGGACCATGGGAAAAAGTGGATCTAGTACTGTTGGTATGGATTGAAATGAAATCTAAAGTACACTGGAGGTTACCAGAAGCATAATGTTGCTTTGTTCATATGAGCTATGGCCCGATACATTGAGTTCCGTCAGTCTTTGCCCAATTTTTTGTGTCAAAAGATGATCTGATATTGACTCAATGACCTGAAGTTATGATCATTACTATCAATTTTCCATATTTGAACAGTTCTGTTGTGGGAAATTTAGGAATATGTCCTATAAACATGCCACTTGTTAAGTCCCTTGCTACAATCCAAGGGTTCATTATGAACACGCAGCTTATTGCGGTATCAAACACTTGTGACCGTACGGGACGGCAGGAAAAACACGTGGGTGACTTGTACACGATCGTTTTATTTCGTAACGCTATGACATAAGCAATAAGGATATGGTAAACAAAAAGGTGTGTGTGCAGGATTTAGGGTGGACACCCGGCGCGTCCCGAAGGATACGCCGGAAAGACCTCGAGGAGAAAGTGGGGCTGGTTTATATACCACTGGAGCCCCACTGGTTGATGGGAGTGGAGAGAGGGCTGATGCAACATATGGTTCCAGGAACATCATGACAAGCAGAGCACTATTAGAGTCTGTATAGTTCCATGCCTCCAACTGGTACGGTCACACACTGTACACATGTAAGGAGTCTGTCCAGAAGGTGTAAGGGTTTCGGATTAATACAACCAAATTTTCTATGTTACATTCCGCCGACATTAATGTCCCTAGATGTCGGACTACAAACCCTCCTGACCCGGAGTACTCACCTACGGCCTACAATGCAACAGGGAAGAGACCCCCTTGCCCCAAGGGGACCCCAAGACCCCCTTGCCCCAACACTCCTGCAGCCACCGTGGGTGGGGCTGCAGGTAGTAACATCAGCCCGTCCGCTTCTGATGGCGAAGTCATGGACACGGACGCCACCAACCCACCA
>KZ538675.1:0-35184 GCA_000934665.2 Catajapyx aquilonaris
GGCGGCCAAACGCCAAGATTACAAAAATGGCTCCCACGCTAAATTTCATCCTTAGGATGTCAAAAATGATTTGCGATCATAAAAAAAAGGTCCCCTCCAAAAAACGCACGGGTTTCGGTTCCTCGACCGGACTAATAAGACAACCAAACAAAATAATGACACTTCACAATACACTCTTATACATACCAACCCTGAGAATACACACAATAAGTATACACCAAAAAAAGACAATTTTAAATCCCAGTCAGCTAGCCACACTGCCAGGGTCCATGTATCCATTTACCTCCTCCCACTATCCCACATTATAACTGGTACCAGATAACAACCGTAAAAGAAGGATTGAAATCATTAGAAGAGGGAATGAAATCATCAAGAGACGATATGACATCCTTAAAAGAAGGATTGAAATCATTAGAAGAAGAATTGAGGTAAGTGACAACCACGTGTCAATCCAACTGCTCCAGTGTAGTCAAGAAGGCTGTTATAAAGATAATTGCGGGACTCCCCTTTGATTATACAAGCCTCATAAATCTGAATCTGTACGAGTGTCACACCCCGTACAGGTCTGGACACCATCCATGGATTGACCAGTGACCCTTCCACTCTGATGAGAGTCCGGGTTGACCTGGAGGATTGGGAAGGAGAGAAGAGAGTCACCTTGAATCACACTTTCATGGTCCAAGATGAAGAGAAGAAGTAGGCTACAGCCTCACTGTGGGAGTATACGAGAAGAGGCCGGGAGTAAGAGCACCGTGGGGCTCTCTTATTGCCTACCACAAGGGCACGGCCTTCTCCACAAAAGACCGGGACACGACGATGGGTGGAGTGGGGGGAACTGCACAGAGAGGGACAAGGGTGGCTGGGGTACGGGCATTGCCAATATTCCCAACTGAACGGATATTATCTCAAGGGAGAGCATGGCTATTTGAATCCAGGTGTCCAGTGGTACCACTGGAAGGGATCTCTGAAAAGAACAGCAGCCATGAAGATCAGACCCAGATAAACGACCAGTAATGACTTTTTTCACATGCCACCCTGTAATACTCACCACCCTTGCCTGCACCATTTTTATATCAGGTATGCATATTGATATTAGTGAGGTATATCGTAGTAATAGTAATCTACGTAATTAATAATTTGTTTAGGTACACTAGATCAGTCACAGAAGTTCCTTAGAACTCTTCTGAAATGATCAGTACAATAAAGCGGCCATTTAAGTATGACTTTCTGATACATCTTGCAGTCACAGAGCAATATTGTCATATGTGTAAAGTACAGTGTATAAATAATCCATGCTTCATACAGAATATTTGAATGGTAACTGACTAACTGTGTATGATCATAAGATCAATCCATTAGTTAGTTCTAGAGATGTTATCAGCATCTTGCTAGCATGCATTATATGCCAGAAAGGTGCCACGATTTACTGTCAAAGCACAGCTCAATGTCTAATGCAACATGAACTGTACGATAAAGTTCTTATAACCATCGTGTAATAAGTGTCAAAAAAACTCATTTATATAATATTACTGGCATTTTTCACAGGAAAGGTTAATCAACTGCATCCTGCTCTATATGGTGGTACTAAGGAAGTCAGATCCTCAGAGAGTGATAAAGATATGGGGTGTTATTCAAATATAATCAAGAGACGGAAGGAGACACCAACGCTAGATAGGGTGTGTCAAGAACTGAAATCCATTCATAAATTAACCGAAGGTGAGATTTAGCATATTGATTGGTAATAAAGTATGCATTTAAGATAATGTTCAGAATAAGTTACATTTACCTCGACAACTCTGCTGCTGCAGTATAACGCAGTAACAATATATTACGCAGCAAAAATTGAAAGACTGTCACTATTAATTCAGGCACAATAAAAAAAACACCTACAATGGAGTACATGTGATGGATTGATACATGTAAGGTGAAGGTGCTGGACTGCAGAGCCTCAACAATAGTCAAGACACAAAAGATATATTGCATACCTAAAGAACCAGTATGTTTCATGGCATGTATACTTTGTCTTCAATGTAATATATGTTGTCATAAGGTCCCTTTTAATTCAGGCGCGGTAAAAAAAACACCTACAATGGAGTGCATCTGAAGGTTTGATATGTAAGGTGAAGGTGCTGGACTGCAGAACCTCAACACAAAAGACACAATAGATATATTGCATACCTAAAGAGCCAGTCAGATTGATTACCGGTATATTGCTGTTACAGTAATATTGAAATGAAAACATTCTTATACTGTATATGGTATGTTTCATCTGTTTTATACAACAGGTGGATGAAAGAGACCATGATTGGTATTGCTTTACATGTCACCTTCCTGGCGATGTCCTCAAGTGCAATACCTGCCACAGGGTGTTTCACAAAAAGTGCACCGAGGCTCCTATAGATGATGACTTCAAATGCAGCATCTACTCAGTGAGTAAAATGAAAATATTATGAAGTGACTTACAAAGTGGTGCTCTGTCACATTGCATTACTAAATGTCTGCTTGTAACACAGTACACACTGCAAATTATTGTCTGCATACAAGTGAAACAATAAGCTATGTCCAAAAAACCCAAGATATATCTTGAAAAAACCAGTGTCAAGCTAATTGAATGTGAAGATTTGACCTTGCACTTGATGACATGCTAATGTGCTAGTAATAAAATCCTAGCATCTTGGCTCGTAAGGGACTTGACCAGACAATATAGCATTTTATATGATACTTATTACGGGCGTATAAATAACTCAAAACAGATAGTGAGTTTCACTTGCATTCTGATGCTAATTAGAGCTACTGTAGGATATGAGTAGGAATATGTATGATCAAGGTATGATATAATATATCACTACCCGCAGAAGTTTTTTAAACTTATATCAGAGTAAATATACAGACACGGTCCATGGATTGTACCTTTGTAGATGCCCGAGAATCTTCATGTCTGCATAGTAGAAGGAGAAACCAGTTCTATAAATCATTGACCATAGATCATCAGCAAGAGCTGCTGTGCTATTTTAACATGATATATGAACCAGTAGACATTGCCACTACTGCCAACAAGGCTGACAATGAGAAGTACCAAGAGCTTGGCGTACAACACACTTGATGAATTCCTGGCGGATGTGCAAACAATTGCTCACAATGTTGCTATGTACTATGGAAAGCCACAGACAAATACGACTGGAAAGAGTGAATAAGCTGAACATCTCAGTAATATATTGACCTCACTCTTAATTGTATGTACTGTTCCTCACCACAAATGAGTATATTCATTTATGTTTTCATCTCATCAGCAGGCAATAACATGTTTAGCCAACCCAGGGCCATGCTTCAAGCGTGTGAACATGACTTGCGAGAAATAGTTAGGTGTACAGATTGTTTCAGGATATCAGTTGAGAAGCCTCCGGTGTGGTTCACACAATTGTGTGATTCACCTCATGTATTCGTGTATGCTAAAGTCTCAGGTTACCCTTACTGGTCAGCAAAGGTGATGAAGAGAAATGAAACCCATTACAATGTGCGGTTCTTTGGTGGACAGTATGAAAGGGCTACCTTGAAATTTCAATGCATCAAACCTATAACTGAAGACGGCATCATATTCAGGTAAGAGCATACAAAACAGTCAAGAAGTACTGTTATAGCTACAATCGCTAAATATGGCCAAGATGAGATCATGTCTATTTGACTAAGCCAGTAGACAAAAATAGAAGTGGTTGTCATCTTTCTTAATATTTCAGGTATGTTAATTCCAGTCAAATAACTAGTAAATGTAACAACAGTCTGAATAGGCCTATCCAAACTGAAGTATTGGAAAGGTCGCAATCTCTTGGACTTCAGGCCATTACATGTCCATAACGAGGGCAAAGTTAGAACTGTGGTACACATTCATTTTTTGCCATGTCTAGGTAAAAGTTACAAAAGGTATAACTTTTAAAACTGAAACCACCAAGGTACCGGTACTCCCAAATTTCGAGTTACAGAAGTTTGAAAAATATTGCAATGCAGAACTATATAAGGATATTTTTCTTAATTTCCACACTGCTGTTTATGTTACGAGTATATAAACAAAAATCTGACCTCCAAAATGTATGCCATTTCATTTTTGAGGAAAAAGTAGTCTGGCCAGCACATAATATAATAACAATTTTCACTCTGAATAAATTATTACTTGTCATCGTTAATAATGCTGTTGGCAGGTGACACTATGACTTGCAATTCAAGCCATAAACTATGGTCCGTCTTTAACCATTAGACAGCATGGTGTAAAAAATGTACCTGAATCAGACCCACGCTTATTTGTGGCGACAAAAATGAATATATTATACAGCAAATTATTGCTAGCATTTTGAGTTATGGAGAATGTTGAGATGTGGAAATTCTACTCAGGGAAGGAGCTGAATTTCCTATAATTCTCTTCAAATGATGAAGAATGTCGTCTTTAGCTCAAATGTAGGCAGGCTGGAAGTGGTGAGGACACTAGATGACCAGCTGGAGGTGACCTGGCTGGTTTGTTATGTTCAGAGCAGACCTCTTCTGTCCATGCTGTCCCCACCCTCACTCTCCGGTTCCAATCCTGTCACCTGATGATGCTGAATCTGGCACCTGAATCCACTTCAATCACCATAGGCTGATCATCAACATCCACGTTCATTGGGGTCGGGGCTGTTGGGGTTATACAAGAAAGTGCGTCACACTGCCGTCTGGGTTATCAGGGGATGGGCATGATCACCTTCCCTTGGGTCCTTTGTCCACATGTTTCTTCTCTGGTGTTGCCATTGATAGGCACACCTACTGCAAGTGCCCCGCCATGCAATAGTAGGTGACAGCAGCTGCCCACCCATCTTGGTGTGCATGAGGAGGGACAGATGGATGAAAATAATAGAAACAATGAGAAAAAAGAGGAAGTGGTATTTCTCTGAGTTTGTCTCCTAACCGCTCCTACCCCAAAGACCTGTACGGCTTGGGAGACCCTGCTAGTAAACTAGAAGCTACCACCAGCATAGCTCTTGCATGGAGTCATAGGATAACACAAGCTCCCCCACCGTCGCAAGGTAGAGATACCATCAGGGGGGATCCTACCTAGCCTCGCTTATGGAGCTTAAACCTATCTACGATCTAAGTGGTTTTGCTTTGTAATGTCTATTCAGCAGGTTTGTTGTAATTGCCATTGAATAACGACTTAGGCGGCAGCAAGAAGTGGTCCAAGGAAAATGTCTCCTGGCCACACCCGGAGAGGAAAATTCTGGGAAAATTACAGCTTGCTCCCGGCTTGCTCCTAATTACCATCGGTATCCAGTTGGCCAGGAAATGAGATCTTACCCTTTCTTTGTCCAGCATCCAGGGTGTGGTCCGGGACCTCAAGCGGCTTGGGTCCACCCACGTCCAACTTTCCTTTCTTCTACTTGGCGTTGCTAGGTGTGGTCAGTGAGGCTAGCCTGGAGAGAGGGTAAGGATGGTGTGGGCAGGAAGTGGGCTGCTGACTCTGCACAAAATTTAGACCTTGGACTCTGCTCTAAACATACCATGGTGGCTACGTCACCTTCAGCCAGCATCCAAACAGGGTGGCCAGACCACTTCCAGTCTGCCTGCATTTTAATCCAGCAAGGACCTAAAGACACAACCATGGATGCAACGTAGGGGGGTTTGAGATTTAGAAGTTCCAATGTATATGGAAATGGGCATGAAAATGTGTGCTGTTGGGGCCATTTGTAAATATTGTGGGGACATAACGTCAAGGCTTCTTTGAATCTACCCATTATGAAAGTGTCCGTCGCAGTATATGGTATACAGTACTGGTATACTTACAATTTGTTATACAGGATCATAAGAAGATAAATTCCAATGTGCAGGCAGAGGCTTTAGAAGTGGTCAAGATTTTTTTGGCATGTTAGTTAGGTTGTGAACACCCCCCCCCTNCCCCCCCCCCCCCCCCCCATGAAAATCTCACAGGTACCTGTACGCTACTGGTTTCATGTGCTTTTTTTTTCACTCAGCAAGGCGAGATGTTACCATCTTGGCCACCACACCTCCACCCGTTTCATGTGCATTTTAATTTTACCTGTTATTTTACTTTTGTTTGTTAGTTCACTTGCAGTGAATTATGCTGCAAGTACGAGTAATCATAATTTTATTGTATTTCTTTTTTGTTTGCCATTTTCTAATACTTCCTGATCATTTACTTACATGGGATCTGGTTGTGACTTTTTGTTTCTGAGGGACATTCATTAATTTTCATTCTCGTACCGTACTGATTTTTGTACAAGTCAATGCAGCTATGTTGGTTTGTTGTTGAGGTTGATGGAGGGAGCTCATGACCATCGACCTTTCACCATATAGTCTGCAAAGGCCAACCAGAGAAATACAATCCAAAATCTAGTAAATGAATAATTTATTTCCAGACAAAACAAAAGTTGAGTGATTGCAATACACAAGAGCAACATAACATTTGCATGTAGTCTGATTAACATAAGTATTGTGATCATACCAAAAACAGTCACTCCCAATTGTGCCAAATGTGTCTAAGAAGCACAGGTGACACTGAAGATGTTAAAAAATTCCAGGAAATGCTACACTATAGTAATGGTATATCTACATCCATAATAACTCCCCATGCATTCCTTTATCAACTTGTACAGAAACATAGCTTACTTCCTATTTTCGCACCCAGTTGCCATTACATTAATGTGAGCAGGTGTACCTGCGAGATGGATAAATATATTTTCTGTTGGTACTGTACATTATACATAATTTGTTTGGTTGTGCTTTCCAACAATATATTACTGTGGATATATCGTTATGTACCCTGGCGGTTCAGTCCCGTATGTGGATTTCATTGCTTGACGCATAACGATGTTCTAAAAAACTAAAACCTGCAGTTCTGCATAGAAGTTTATGCCCGCTACCTACATGAGTAATTCTTGACAGGCAATGCAGATTCTTCTTTACTAGTGGTACTTCCAACCTAAAACTATAATTTCGCTATTCACCAATTCTGATACTATAGGCCCACATGCGGTATCATACTTCCTTTCTGCATAAAATTCAAAGCCACCATGGTTGCCCACACAAGTTTATGACAACTGATTTCTAAGCCTCTCTTCAGCAGCACAGCAATTCCCAAGAAGTTCCCTGCGATATGTCAGTTTTTCAATCCTGAAAAAATTGGGTCATTAGGCTGTTAATCGCGTTGTGGCAGGTTATAGCTGGTACTTTTACTGTGATAAATGGAGGTGAAAGGTGCTGCGGTAACGTACATGCCCACGGATTGGAGAGTCCTGGGTTTAATCCCAACTTTTGCACAGGGAACAATGATGGCTTTGAATAATTTTAGCAGAACACAAGTTGCTACAGCATTAATGTTTGTATTAATCTGTAGTAAGACAGTAGACAAGTAAGAAAATTCTAGTTTCGGTTGGCATTATCCCCAGTAGACAAGAATCGTCGTCTTTAAAGAATTACTCATGAAGTAGGTAATGGTCTTAAACTTTCACATCACACTGTAACTACATTGCCAACTCCATACCCATAATTGTTTTACATGAACAAGCCAGTTTTAACCACTCATACGTGTGATACACCACACAATGAAACTATACATCTACATCAAACTACTTCATGAAAATAAAACAATCCTTTGGCAACAAAAACACATTAGGGATTGTATGCTTATTCTTATACTCTGTATTCTCTTCAACTTTTTTTTTCTTCTCTAACCCCTCTTTAAACTTCACATATATACACTTCATACATACATAGTAAACATCTGCCACTATACATGTTGGCCCCCAAGAAAAGTGAAGCGGGAAAGCAAAAGAAGAATTTTGGTAGCTGTGGAAGTACCCTTTTTTTTTTGACTTGCAACTTCCATGTTATACGCTGCCTGCAGTACAGGAATGTTAATTAAAGTGGTAGAAGAGCAAAGCCACACACAGCCAACACTCGCACAAACACTACAAGTGGACGTGGAACCAAAGGCAGATTCGAAAAATTGCGCTAGTTCCAAAGTCATTCAAAAAGAGACAGGAACACAAGACCAAAACAAGGTAAACCTGCACTAGAATGTTCCCTGACAATGGAAGAAATAAAACTTGCACATGGCACTCGAATGGTTGGGAAAACACTGCTAGCAGTTAACCAAACTCTCAATCATTCTTCTTGCACAGTTTTAAAATTTTAGGTTAGTTCATGTTAAAGCAACCTGGCTAGACTGTAAACTCACCCAAAAACTTACACACTAAATGGGCTTAATTATACAATCCCTGTTTCTGAACACACCTTTTTGCTTCAATCCCATGATTCCCCCCTTCCCCCCCATTAAAAAAAAAAAAAAAAGAGCATGAACCTTGTCTTGCTAAACACAACCCAATCTAGTTACATTGAAAAGGCCTCATTTTGTAAGATTACACCTACTACACTTGCTAGTACGTATTTAACCTCCCTTCAAATGTGTACCCCAGGGTTCGGAAAAAGTTATGACAAAAAGGACAGTGCAACAAAAAAATAACAGTACCTGCCCTAATGTCCACTAAGTAAAGCTCCACAGTGACAAAATAACAAAAAAAAATTGAGGTAGCATTATGCATAAACCCTATTTTGACTCAATTTTTGCTTGCATGATGCTGTAAACCCTGAGGTTACACAATATGTACACTAGCAAAGTGAAGTATTCCTTCATCCATTCGCCATTGTTAACCAGCTCCAAAATGAGCGGCCAGCTTCTTTTACGCAAGGCTAACTAGGAACCTGCATCAAAGGTATTTGTCGCCTCCCTTTCCAGCACTTCCTGTGTCCATCATCTCTTCAGTCCGGGTCTGGTCGCCATGGTTTTGCCGGTGGTGTGGGTGGTGTGGAGAGTGATTAGGGATGGGTGCTGGCGCGGCAGGTAAAGGTGAAGTTGGGTTGGAAAAGGGGTTGTTCATGTGGGTAGGGTAATAGTGGCGGGGGCTGGCCAGGTTTGGAGGGGTTGTGTTGGAGTTGGGAGTGTGGTGGGAATATTTGCGAGGGGAACGCGCCTTAACCACATGTGGACGGCTCATTTCCTCCAGAACTGATGGAGCAACGTATGTGAATCCCTGTAGAATAACAAAAGGGCTCTGAATAATGCTGAAACAATCACATATTTTGCATATGGTAATGCAATGGTAACAAAGTAAAACAATCTGGCAGTAACCCCAGAAAATGTAGCAGATTATGACACCATTTTACAATCATTTGGGAGGTACTTAGAAGTGATTATCATGACTTACCCTGAATTTACAGTTCTATAAATTTGTTGATATGAAATAATCATGGTTCAAAGGTAGTGCATGTGCTTTAGGCTCTGCCACTGCAGCACATCACAGTCCTGATATGAATATCTATGTAACTATGAACTATGAATTGCAGGATTATGCATCTATGCTTTGATGGTAGAGAAATCCTGTAAGTCACTTGGCCTCAACATTAACCCTAAGAGTACAATAATTAACGTAATGCACTTCTCTCCCCCCATGGCACAGATAGAGACGTCCAATGCCCATATGAAAAGTTTCAGTGTAATGTTATCAAGGACTCAACTGCTTCAACTGCTTAGTTTGTCATAAGAATGATAGATGTAGAAAGTTCACAGAGTACCATAAAAATATTCCACACTTTTGTGCCCAGCACCTCACCTGGAAGATCATATTGACACTCTCACTGAGCCTGGAGTCATCTGGTGAATCAATTGGAGTCAAACGGGTAAACTTGGTGTCAAACTGCGACACATCTTCGTCACTTGCCTACAAAAAACAAACAAACAATTCATTCACCACATCATGTACAAACAAGAAACAACTAAAACATTGGATAAATATATTGTAGCTGACACTGTTAAGCCTAGCAGGGTAATGAAGTAAGTACAGCCACAAACATCATATGCAGGGTGGTCCAAATTCATGGGTAATTTTTAGTTATCACTAATATCGTCCAAAATAGTGATTTTTGCGTGGCTTGATGAGTTCCAATTCAGGTACCTCATCACTATTAGGTACCAGTGGCTATAGAATAGGGCACCTGGATCAAGGTGCAGCAATCTACATAAAAACAACAGCTTCAATTGAAATTTCCTATAACTAAAGGTTCTAATATACTGTACTTGGAACACCCTGTATATTTGCAATGTGCTTAATGAATAAGTTATCAAATACTTTGCGCAGGATACTGAGTTACAAAAATTGATTAGTTAATTTCCATTTCATAGGGTAAGCCATATACTTTCTAAATAACCACGGACACACATGACCCCCTTGGGGATCGCGACCCACAGGTTGGGAACCACTGCTTTAAATAGTTGTGAAAGATAGCAGAATACAGGCATAGGATATTTTTTTCTTAACGGCATTCACCACCCAGCCAAAATGTTACCTTCCAAACTGAATTCAAAAGCTCATAAAAAAGACATGAAAAAAACTATGTTCACTTAAGGGGAAGGAACAATCTGACTAATACTCTAACATAAATCATTTGGAGAGTAGGCATGGTGTTCACATTTGAATGTGCAGCATACCTCCACCTTCAGCCTTTATTTTATGGCAATACCCTTTCTAGATAAGATTATTATTAGTACCTATAAATTAGACAATACCTGGTAAGTTAATGAAAAGTGAATGTGAAAAGTTTGCACCTGACTCTAGTTCCTCATTCAATGAAAATTACACATGTGAATCATCAGGTTGGCAATAAGTGTTCAACTTACCAAAGTTGGCTTGAAGGGGGGCTCAAGTTTCCTGCTGACGACATCATCCCAGCAGATATGACGGAAGAATGGGTGGGACTTGATAGGTTCGGCATCAGATGGGGAGCTTCCCAGTCGTTGTCGGACCTGCCTCTATCCATTCATGAAAGCACACACCCCAAACCCATGCAACTTAAACCATGTGAAAAATGGGACGAAAGAAACAGTGGGGGCACTGAGGAAGACTTCCCAAAGCAAAAAAAGCGGTGGTAAAAACAGGGGCTCTCGAGACTTTTATGAGAGAGCAGCCCCAGCAAGCAGCACTGTACCTTACCTTGAGCAGTTTCCTAATCAAATCCCGGGCGTCAGGGCTCAGGTAGAGTGGGAGGCTCAGCTTGGCCTTCATGATGCGGTCGATCACCTCTTTGCGATTTCCAGCTGTGAAGGGAGGCTTGGGGCGGGAAAAATGGAGGGGGGGCTGCAATTTTCAAAATTCTCCTGAGTTTACCAAGCACACAGAAAGCAAAACAGCAGCCATATCAATTGATTAGTGACAAGAAACAAAAAAGCACATTTATCACAAACAACATTAACACTTCAGTCATATTATAGGTGCATTCTTGGTGGGTCAGTATAATGAGCTTTTCCATTAAGATAATGACAAAATATCCCATGATAAGAGGTTCATAAAATAACACTTTCTGGGTGCCCAATAATCAGTCTTGTCAATGGAGAAAGTAAAAGTCGTATAAACAGTTAAAAAGAGACACATCAACATCCTCTTCTAAACTGAACTATCAAGAACACACACTTGTTCATTTTGATCATCATTGTTTCTTGCAATTCATCCCAATAGAAATCCTAATGAGTAGTTGAATTTCATAGACACAAGAGGAAACCACAGCAGCCTGAGTGATATTATGAACCCTTCACATGGATTCGACATTAACTATTTAATCAGGGTGAATTACCCCATACTGTATTTGCAAGATGCAATAAAGCCATTACTGAGAATGCATGAAGTCTTCTCCAAGTTACCAACGTACAGAAGATGAACCAGAATGTCTCCTCAATAAATGTATACCACAGACCTTCTGCCACTTGCCCAAATCAGTTTAACCACCTCAATTCAAGATACAAGTGGAAAATAAGTGCACTACCTGCAACCTCAACCAAACTTACAAATTTTCAAATAAATAAACTATGTGGACCAACATGAAATTTCTCTCACAATGCCCAATCAAGAGCTGATTCAATTATAGTTTATGTAACCTTTTTTAGTTGTATCAGTATTACCTCTTGAAGCCGAGTTTCAAGAAACTTGGGCTGGGTCAGTTCATGACAGAAGCAAACAATAAGCATACTGCAGCCACAAAATTATGTTAACAGATAACATAAGCATAGCACACACTTTTGGCAAGTAAAAATAACTTACAGATCCAGTCAGCATATCATACATCAAGGCACCAAGAGACCACCAGTCAACAGCTTTCCCATGACCATGCCTTGATAAAATCTCAGGAGCCCTGGAAAAATATCATTTTTAGATATATCATGAGAATTCCTACACCTGATTTCTCACATGTTTATAGCACCTTCACTTGGTATAGTAAGAGCAAGGATCAAACCACATCATGTTGTTATTTGAATGTTCCAGTACACAACAAAATAAAAAATTTCACCACAAACTCTCCCCATGCTTACAAGATACTTACATGTACTCAATGGTGCCACAAAAGGTGTGTGTTACAATCCCTTCCTGAATGTGCTCCTTGCATAATCCAAAATCAGTCAGTTTGACATGGCCATAAGAATCTAGGAGAACGTTTTCCGGCTTCAAATCTCTATCAGAAAAAAGGGGAACATAAATCCCAGCTGCACAAGGGTTCTGCTCTCAACACCCTATTAAATCACTTCCTTTCTTCAATGGGCAGAAGCAGTAAACAATTTATGCAAAATGTCAGCTGAGTGGTCTGGCCATTAGTATACGACATGCAATTTTAAACATCTTACCTGTAAATGATGCCCAGGCGGTGCAAGTGTTCCAAAGCCAGGATAATCTCAGATAAGTAAAAGCTGCAAAGAAAATGGGCATTACAAAACACAGAATCTCTCAAGACAAACTGCTACCTACCAGGCTGTATCTTCCAAGAAAATTCCTTCCTTTTCCAAGATCATAAACAGTTCTCCACCACTCAAGTATTCCAAGATTAAATACAATTTCCCACTGGTTTGGAAAGCATACTTCAGTTCCACAATGAAGGGGTGCTGCAAAAGGGGGTCACATTGCAAAACAAAATACCAACAATACACATTCCTGCAGTGAGAACAGGGTCACTGCACTAACCTTGACTGCTTCTAGAATATTTCTTTCTGCTTTGGTGTGAGCAGTATCCTTCTGATTGCGAACAATGCTTGCTTTTTTCAGTGTCTTCATAGCAAATATCTGACTGCTGTCCTTTCCAGTGAGCTTGCGCACTTGCAAAACTTTGCCATAGCCACCTTTACCCAGCACTTTCAATATGGCAAAGTCTTCAATGCCCACCTTTTGGCCAGGATTTACTATCTGCTCAGACAACTGTATGCTCTCAATTGCATCAGACCTGTTGGAAGGAAGAAGCAATAAGGCACTTGTAGTGAGCATATTTAGGATCTAAATTGATGCACTTGACTGATGGAGAAACTCACTGAGCAAAGGCATCCACTGTAGGATCTGTCTCAATCTGCTCCTAGAAGCAAACAATGATTCGTTAAACGGCATGCATAACACATATCAAAAGAAATAGATGTTGAAACTTGGCACTAGCTGTAGCTGGTCTTCAGGTGGCTTAAAATTAACATGTACACACAATAATGTCACAAATCTTCACTGTTCATTCTGACATCATATCTTTAAGTTCACACTGACCAAATTTACCGTGAAACCTGTATAGAGTGGGGTCACCTTATTTTGAATGTGTAATGGAGATACAAAAAAATCTTATGCGAGGACCAAACTAATGTTCCATAGTGGACCAGTTTCTTCCATTCCATGATTCATTATAGCAGGGTTTCACCACAGGTGTAAAATAACAAAGTAATAATCACACAAATTTAATTACAATTCATTTCAACGAACCATGTTCAATTATAATTGTCATTTCTTGTTGGGACACACGTCAGAAACATTAATTTACATAAGAGACCATGTGCAAACTCCATTTCCATAGTAAAATGAACCAGTACGCCTGTGCGCGTGTGTAGTCTAGTGACGTGGGTTAGTCTCTTGCTGTACTGAGACATCAGATAAGAAGTCTAGTAATGTACTATGCCAGCCTGACACCATTCCCAACATGTCAAACTCCAAGTGCCCTTTCAAGATAAAGCTTATCATTTTAATGAGTGGACCTCCCTACTGACTGAATTAACCCACCAGATGCCCACGTGCCTTTCACCTTGACCATGAGGCTTTGGTACAATACTCATGCATCCATCACCCTCCCCAAAAATATTCCAATTCACAGCCACGTACCTATTCAAGCACACACACATCAATGGACTGTAAATTACATAACAGATCAGTAGAACTACCACATATGTAGCTGGCCTTCATAGATAACCTTCCACGAAAACCAAGGTTAAAAACTGGCTAATAAAAGGTAATGCTGGTGAACGATGAGTCTCATGTAAGCAAGGATTGCAGATGGGATGTCATAATCCCTCCGAACATGGCAATTTGCCACAATTATTTTGATGAAGTGGCTTAAACTTGACAGGAAATACTGTTTCATTCATTCTTGCCTTTCTCTTCCTTTTTCTGACATTCCCAGGCCACATCACATGGCTTGCACTGCTGAATGGTGTGCAAGTTATCTAGGCCACACATGTCAAGCAGTGAAAGTTTAATTATCACTAGAAAGCAGAAACTGATGTTTTCATCGCTTCATTTATCTGCCAAACACTGATTATCGTACATGACTCTAACGTCTAACCTAATGCAATAATTTTCACTTACAAACAAACGTGCCATGTAATATAGGATGTCTGGTGCCGAAGGCCAATTGATTAAAGAGCATATTTTAAAATGTTGTTTTTATGACTTGATAATAAAGCACTGGAAATGTAATCAGTCACTTCTCAGGGGAATTTAACAAGGTTATGCAAGTCTCAGCATTGCCTGTTCTAAATTCGGGTAATAATTGAAGACCTTGGGAGAAGAACGATCCTGGTCCACCTCAGGTGAAACTGAGATATACCTATTTCGGGGAAGGTGTGGTGGCCGAGATGGTAACGTCTCGGCTTGCTGAGTGAAGGGTCCCATGTTCGATCCCTGCCTGGGAGTTCCCTTTCACCTGCGTCGGGAGGATCTCTGACCTGCACCAAGGAGGTGTCTGGCAACCTAACCTCCTGGGGGACTGCACATGGCCCAAACTTGAGACATTGCACCTGTACCCGTGTCCCCTCCCCGAAAATCCCTACCATTACCTAACGTCCTTAGTGATTCCTTGCACTGGAGATTGAAGGAAAAAGTGTATATATAAAACTGATGGTGGTGTGCCACCCCCCAAAAAGGCCCATAGAGGCCGATCATAGGGTAAAATAAATCATAAATATAATAAAATATTCCAATTTCAAGTCTTGAAGGCGCATAAGGTTCTATTGTAAGTCCCACTTTCGTAGCCTTCCATAGTGACGTTTGATCATTACTCCACAACCACGACCAACCCATCATATTCTATGCTAGAAACTATCTCCTGAGATATGTAACTCATTTTTGACAAACAGTGGACCTTGATCGTTATTCCTCTGAGGCCTTCAATTAATATAATTAATGAAAGTATGCCACTATGATTTCCTGTCAGTAAATAAATTAACACAGTAACCTCATGTTAAATTTTAATCCAAAGAGACACTAGTCATGCTTTTTGCATCAAGCAAGATGAATCCAAAATTAATTTTGCAAAACTCATACCATCCTGTGATAGTTATGACTTTTAAATACAGAACAGAACATTAAATTATTGCTAACAGTTGACACCATCAAAAGGGCAATCCTAGATGTTGCATGGGGTAATGCTGAACAAAAAAGGAAAAAACTTTTCATATCCCACGGGTGTTCCCGTTTAACAAAATTAGAATAGTTTCAATGCTAATATATAGCTTGTACATTGTTTCACAGTACTGTTAATATTTGGCCTTAGAATCTTGAAAATAATATCAGTTTAAAAAACATTTGGGAACACCCACTTTCTTTCAATTTGGCACCACTTGCAGAAAAATATGACTGCTGAACATAAGGTTCAAGTGTGACTGTTGGGCAAGTTATACTTTGTGAGTACAGGCAGTCTCCGGTTTATGAACGAACTGACTTACGGCGATTCTTACTTACAAATGGGCTCCCAAGGCTCCACGGAAGAAAATTTTGTGATTATTCCTCCACTTTGAATCCCCTCTATGTATGTTGACTGACACCCAGTTCAACAAGAATGCTGTACAATTAATTAATCAATAATTGGAATATTATGTTCTTCGCGCATGTAAACAAACACACACTGTGGTTCATTGGAGAAGAATTGTTACGCTGTATATATGCGCTGTTCCTCAGGGATCCGAGTTATGTACAAATCCGACTTGTGGACATTTTCAGGAACATAACCCCGTTCATAGACTGGGGACTACCTGTAAACTTATTTAAAAGTGTTTTCTAATTTAAAGTGCTTTTTTCCCTTCATTCATTTATTCACCATGAATATAATTGCAGAACTCTTAAAATTTCATACAAATGCGGAGCAAACCTCAAGGAGAGGACACTGTTAAAGAAAATGGTAGGATATCACGTATCAGTGCATTTTAATGCATGTATTCTGGGGGCATGCAGTTTTGTACTTATTGTTTTCTTTCTGGCAGATTGTGACGAGAATATTTTCCTGCTATAGAGTCATAGCCAGTATAGTCAGGAATTACATAAACAATGGAGGCTGAAGGTCTCAGCAGGACAATGCAGAAGATCTTGAAAAATCCATTAGGAAAATCAAAATACAATGCATGTTACAGAAAAGCTGCCAAAAAATACTAATTAGCAAAGGGAACACTCTCTATCCACATGGAATGAGACAATGTTCATCGTACTGTTGGTAGGCACACAGTGTAGTGATCCCAGTATGAATATCTCAGAGTTCCAGTGAATGTGACTCAGAAAATAATTTTTTACAAATTAAAGGTGACTGGATTTTACTGAAATTTGTAGGCAAGAGATCTGTTCAACACTACGCATGTAGGAGCAGCGATACAGGTGGTACAAGGGTTCATTGGCATATGTTTTGCTCGTCATAAGCAAGGAAAGTGTGTGTAACCTGAAGGGCAAGATCCTGACTGTAGGCATTCTAGGTGTCGTAAATGTTATTTCAGCCTGTGTGAGATGATGAACCATGTTCACTTTTGTACTCAGGGCTTCAATATTGAGTAAAATCTGCATGGCTTAACCACTGATGTTACAAATACATACACTTTTAGTTACATTACTAAAGAATTGCTGATATTTCTTTAGCTAATTTGATAGTTGATTTCACCTAACTATAATCCAGTGAATCATTCACCTTTGGAAGTCATGAAGAGTTTATATAAAAGTTTAAATAAGTAATAAGTTAAATAAGTTATACTTATCAAATTGGCAAGAAATGAAATTAATTAAATAAAATTAATATTAAATGAAAACTATTTTCAAGTTATTTAAGAATGAATCAAGGTTTGCCACTTATATGCACACAATATGAATTTTCAAGTGTCTGTATCGGGCTTGTCAGATAAAAGTGAATAACCATCTGAACTACATAAAATATTGTCAACATATTTGCAATTCATTTCATGTTACACAATATGAAATTTTCTTAGATATAGAGCTCTTAAATGCAATCCACTGTCAATTAACAATGGAACGTGTATCAGAATTTTCCCATTTGATGGTATGGGCTGTTCACAAAGGCAATACACTGGTAGTTAATATACATCCCTTCATATTTTCAATTTATCCTAATTGATTGGAATAACTGCACAGGTTATAAGGTGGCAGTGTATAAGGCAACTAAAAGTATGTAACCTTAAAATTTGTTATGCTGATCCCAAATGCATAAGGTTATGGGACAGGAAAGGGACTCAAATAAACTTCACTATTCTTTGCTATCAATCAACTTCCTGATGGGAGTCATGAGTTCTGCTTAGCGTGACTTATGCACAGCATGCATGACATCATCCAGAGTTGATCAAAATTGGATTAGGAATTCTAAGTCTCTTTGCTAGATATCTGGGCATCTGGTTTGTATATTACTGTACCTATCACCCAAAGCGCTTGTTATCTGATGTCCCACTGATGTTAATTAGCCTGCCAATAATGCCACACGTTCATTAGGCATCCCGTTCCTCAACTTCTGAATAATTTTATAACTTCCAGTCTGAGTGTAAATAATGCATTTGGTGAAGCATTATTCATGTAATGAAAACACTTAAAAGCAATTACCAAAAAAAAAAAAAAAACAACCACACACACAGGCACACAGGCTAAACATCCTAATGATTCAAAAACACGACTGATAGTAATGGGAAGCCCAAGCATCAGATGTAATAAAATTATTGCTACATTTGTTTGAACCAAGTCCTCATAAATCACTAAAGGTATGCTATTGTAATGGCTGTGGATCACTGAACCCAGAGGAAGAATTCGGCCAGTGTGATTCATGTGTTCACTGTAGCTTCCTTATCATGGATTCATGCCGTGCAAAGAATTCGCAGCATCTAGGCGTCTGCACCCCTGGCAAAACACTTCCGCAATCCACGAGCAATATTGCAGAATTAGCCTAACTTACGCAAAGCAAGATTATGAATGTGCATGATACTGGGTTTCAATAAGATTATGCTCATATCAAGGAAATTTCACTGCCTCTCCTGCCCTTCTGCCCAACTCCCCTGCCTCGTAGTTATAAGTCCAACGAATTTTAGGCATTTTTCATGTATGTTAACATGAGCTCAATTCTAAAACATGACACAACAACAACACCATTACAACATTTCCCTATAAGGGGTAGTCAGCAATGACGGGAAACGCAAGTTAACCCCACAAACGAACATATTTCTCAGGTTAGTGAGAGAAAACCTAACACATCATATTTAAAATGCTCGACAGCCAACTTTGACACGCAATGCCCATGACTGGTTCTTCAGAGCACCACATTTGCATCTTACACCTAGTCCCTGCGCTGTGATATTGCACCTTTGGCGGTACCGACCCCAAACCTGGCGCACGGTTCAGCCAACCTGCAACCACTGGCACACCTGCCCATCCCTAATCGGCCCAAACAGGTGGCTGTGCTGGTGGTACTGCCCTGGTGGTCGCATCACACACACTCCTTACCTCATTGAGCTCAATGTCGATGGCGTCGTCGTCATTCCCATCTTCCTCCGAGTCGACATCGTGCAACTCAATGTCGAAGACTCCGGCCATCTCCTCCTCCTGGGAGTTTCCCAATGCGGCGTACACAACCGGTAGTCCCCGGGGCGGGTGCAGCGGACAGCCTGCCAGCTGGTCCTGTCTGCTCCCTCGCCTTCCTTACGCACACAGCACCCACTCGAAACCGAGTGGTAAATAGAACCTGAAGCGAAAGTGGATACACTTTCTCTCAGGAGAGAAAGCCTGGGCTCCCCTTTCTTCTTTTTTTTCTTTTCCTTCTTGTTCCCTTCGAGAGAGTAAACCCCCGCTACCTCTTCCCTTCTCGCTTCGCTCAGCTATGAATAGGGATAGTGCCAGAAAGTCACGCCGGAACAGGATGTGGCGCTTGGTCGACCAGCACTACCACCAGTTTTACCGTACACCTGTATAACAAAATATGTTAAAGACACAGAGGATAGCATTATTAATTTTAAAAGCTGTTTAATTTTTGTCATATAAATTAAGCAAAAAAATTATGCTTATTCATTAAGATTAGATTGGCTACATTGTTTGCCCAGGATTCGCTAGATGTCGCGCGCAAAAGTGGCTAAAGTAACAAAATTTTACAGTTTTTATATTATAAAATTTTAGCCTCTTTGCTTTTATGTGAAGAACTCCATCATAGAATTTTCCATTACTACTTCGCCATTTTGTGTCTAAAAAGTGGCGGAAGTTTTGAATATTACTCTGGCTATCTCTGGAAGCCCCCTGTAATTTTGAAATGAACAACCACTTTATCAACGTGGGTTTCTGCAACTCTAACGTTACCAGTTTAATTGTGGGCAACTTTGCAAATTGCAACTGCGCAAATTCCCATCCCTTCTGCTCATTTTGCCAGTTGTAGTCACTCTTCTTGATCTAACACTTAGATCGCATATTTGGATATAATGCATAATGATAATTAACCTGTGCTTGTTGCAGTCGTGATATATTTTTTAAAAATACTGAAATACTGTGTGTTCAGCGCAAAAAAAACTTTTCTACAAAATATGTAATACACTGGTAAAAGTCGATTCAAATTTCCATGCACCATTGCGTTTGCGCCATACGTCATTTCCTGTGACGCGGATTGTGATTGGTCGGCATTTTCTTTGTCTCTTAACTGACAACAGCGCTTCCTGTACATGTGGCGTCCCGAAGTTCAGTCGGGTTGAATTTCAGGCAGATTTCTTGTATTGGAGTCTTGCCTGCGAGAAGGGGCATGGCTAGTAAGAAGGATGGAAACTTGGCCCAAGACCAGGGCTCCTGGAGAGTGGGAATAACTGACCATCAACAATCAGATGGGGCTGTTGGATGGGCTGACCGCGGTGGTGGTGACCAGCCAGTCGCAACGTCTGGTGGTGATGAGTGCGGCGACCATGCAGCTCGAGATGCAGCTGATGAAAAAAAAGTAGGCAAATAAATGTTTTTACAATAGATCTATTATTATCATAGCATGCATTGTGCATACCATCCTCAGGCCACAACTTGAACTACACTCTGCAAAGTTTTGACACCCTGTGTCTCATTGTTGTTGATTGTCTACCAAACAATAAATGCAAATGAAGCGTGATTAATTTCATTGTAGACTGATGTCACTGATGCTGTCATTGTTATGCTGATTTGCCTAGTTAGCAATGGCGATTTCAGTCTTTGGGATTTAGAATATGTACAGACCACAAAATAGAGTATTCAAATAAGTGCTTTTCAGCAATTTTGTTTGGGTGGGAAAGAGCCAGAGCAACAACGGCTGTCTGGCTATTAGGTGGGACAGATGAAGATAGAAACATAGAGTAAAAAAGAATACAGGACAGACACCTTACTTGTCAGTCTCCTACCCCCAAAAGACATTTTCAGCTTGGGTGACGTTTCCAGTAAGCAAAGCTACCACAGATGTTCTGTAGCTCTTAGGGCTGTTTGAAAAATGCAAGCCCCACCATGGCAAGATGGACACAGCTTTGAGATTATTTTTTTAAATAGCCCTATTCACTCCCATAACCTGCTGGGCTTGGATCTTGAGTAGGCCTACACTTCATGCCTTTACACCAAGACAGTAATGCAACTAACATGAAGGATCATCCTTCCTTTTCCTATATTGCTGTAGCTCACTATTGTGATCGGGAATTATTGTAAATGGAGCATGTTATACAACAGGGCAATTATAATTGGTTTAATACACTGTAGTAATGAATTATTGATTTATCGTGATTTATTTACCTTCCAGATTGCTGATGCATCCAACTGTTACTCATTTTCCACACAAGCTGATCTTCCCCTTCTGATGTCAACTGACTATTCTTGTGACAACAGAGAATACATACCTGCATTTAATTACCCTAATTTCCCAAGTCTGGAGAATCCCATGCTCTTTGTCCACCCATCTCAATTTGCTACAAGTGATGGCATTGCTAACATGATGACGAATTTAACTTTGGACGATCCTGTTGGTGGACAAGGAGTGAATGGGACTGCTTGTGGACTACCTGTGGGAATCAGTATGGAGAATGCTTCCTCAACACTTAATTATCAGTGTGATTCTGGAGAACACAGTCTCATTACTCCCAAATCTTGCAAAGGGCCTGAATTGAGTTATGGACCAATCATCTCTGGTTTTTCATATGGCTATAACTTGGCCAATAACACCGTTTCAAATGAGCAGTGTAGTTTGTATTATGGCGCTGCTGCCACCAGCTGCTGTGATCAGCATAATGTCGCTGCCATTTCAAATGTTGGCCTTGGCTTTGATGAATTAACATCAGTCCCTAAGTCCAATCTTTTCAATGAATGCATCAATAATTTGGATGATCAAAAAAGCCACAGCATCAATCAGAAGAATTTCAGCAATGGTGACCAAAATTATGCAATTCCACTATGCACAGATGTGAATAGTGATCCCCATCAGCATGTGTCCAACATTGGGCACATGTCCGTGACAGACTCTGAGCAGGGTTACTCAGGAAAGCCAATGGAATCCCGGTCTAATGCTTTTGAGATTGATGTGGATAGAAACTGCATTGCTTTTCATGTCTACACAGTTGACGTCCTTCCAAAGCACTTGGCTGAGAGTTACAATGAAATACTACAGGCACTTGAACCTCATACGGGCACCCTTGGACCCTTTTACATCTCTGGATCCCATTTGTTTCTTACTCGCTTTATTGGAAAGGAGGTAAGGCCCTGCATGCATCAAGTTTTTTATTTTTAAATTTAATTTATCACCCTCAACACAAAACAACGTTAAGTGTTAAGTGCTGTGTTAAGCGCTATTTCTGGAATATACTGCTATTTATAATGTAATGATTTCCTTTGTTCCATGGTATATTGTTTTACTCTTTCCTTTAACAGCCCATCATATTGGAGTCTTATATCAAGGACTGCCATTCATTTGTAGCCATCAAAATTTGTCATGTCAAACCACTACAGTCAGATGACATCATGATCAAAGAGCTCAACAGCTTTTTTCATGACAAATACAGCAACAACCTAGTAATGCATCAGAATGGTTGCCACAAATCCAGGTTCAACAATCCCCTCAACTCTGACAGTCATCATCTTCAATTGGGGCAAGAAAACTCTCCAGCCATTAATAAGGCTCATGAATGTGATCAGCTGCTCCCCACAAACCTCATGCAGAAGATTATTCCTACCCAAAACGTCTTAAGCCTGATCTGCAACATCAAGAGCAAATCCTCGCCTGACAGCTTTATGCACAATTGTGAGGTTCAACTTGTAGGTCAGAGTGTCCAGGCAACTTACGACAAGATGGTGTATACTGTGACCCAAATTGCTTGGCACCAAACACCAGGAAACACTACTGTCGCTTGGGAAGGAGGATCCATGACACTTTCACAGTACTACGAGCAGGTCAGTTACATTAGGCGAAGTTACATGAAGTTTTCAAGATGAGGAATTTGAGATTTTGTGACATTTATCACTACAATGAAGTTTTAACTCCTCAGATGTATGGATTAAGCAATAAGTTGGAATTTGACCAGCCCCTACTTCAGGCCATCCCTCAAGGAATGAAACAGTGTGAACTTACTGTTTCAATTCTCGTGCCACAACTATGCTACTTGTCTGTCCAGACAGATACCGTAAAGCAAGAATTAGACCAGGTAGCCAGAGATCCCCCGATGGATCCCAAGATATGGAGGGCCAATATGGATGACCTGGTGAGCTACCAATCAGATCAAGTAAAGAGCCAGTTGCTGGCCCAAAGGGACATACATATCAAGAATAATTCCTTGCCCCCAAATGAGAGGGTATTAGAGCCACCTCAGGCACTGATCTTTGGACGTGGAAGTATTGCCAGCCTTACAAACTCCGAGGACTTTAGTGATTTGACCCAATGTAAGTAGGCCTACATAAAAACAATGGATTGATTTATTTAAATTTTGTTCTCTCATACTGATATATGCCACCTGGAATAATAATCAGCTTACCTTTACATCAGTAAAAATATCAACTCCAGCATGAGATGAGATGCACTGGTCTTGCATATTAGTGGCTGATAAAGGTGCTTAGTGTGTCAGTATGACATTTTCACTTGCCCATAGTCTTGGCAGCTAACTGATAAGTAGGCAGTCCCCCATATTTCCATCGTCAATAACAATGTGAACCAATAACTTTGATTATACTAACTCTTGCTATACATAATTATTTTGTTCGCAGGCAACTACTTGGCAGTTCCTATCACCATTGTGTATTGGGCTATTCTTGCTCCCAAGAAACTTCAGGGAGAAGTAGAGGCTTTTCTCGAAATACTGATTGAAGCTGCACACAACCTAGGCTTAATATTGCCGAAGCCTTACTGCTTGTGAGTAACAGGATTTGTCACATATAGAGAAATAATACAGGGTGTTCCAAAGCACTTACAATTCATAAAACACTTATTTAAGGCACTTGTAAAATTTGTTTTTTAATAATAATAATAATAATAATAATAATAATAATAATAATAATAATAATAATAATAATAATAATAATAATAATAATAATAATGGATACCCTGTGATAGGCCCCTTGGGCCTCTTAGGGGATCATCTTTTGAATTACCGACTTTAATCATTTGCCTGAAATGTGATGGATTTTGACAGTGGGAGGAAACGGGAGAACCCCGAGAAAACCCACGCGAACACGGAGAGAACCCATCGAAACTCTATCCACATAAGTATCCTCCGTCCGACCCGGGGATCGAACTCGGGACCTTAGAGGTGGAAGGCTGCGGCGCTAACCACTCGGCCATAAAATTTATATGTTTTAAATGCATTTATTTCATGCATACCAAGATCTTACTTTTTTATTTGATGCCATGGTTATTTTTGTATTTCAATCGCGTAAGCAGCACACACATTGACACATGTAAACATGTAAGTTACTGAACATATCACAAATCTTGAAACCTTCAGAAAACATTGAGGTGAACATGTCATAGTATGTAAAAGCATTTATGCTGTAGTAGCATGAACAGTTGCATAAACGTTTGATTTGAAATGCTTTTTTTAAATACACATTGACAACAAGATCAGGACAGTTTCTTAAATACTTAAATATGACAATTGACCATTTGATGGAGTCACCTGATCACTGTATGTACTGTATGATCCACGCCACGTAAATATATGCTTTTCCAGCACACAAAACTTACTCCCCATTTCATGCCCTGTGTTCCATTTCTTCATATGTTCATATGATATGAAAGCACATTGGTAATTTTCCCATTTTCCACACCTACCCTTTCATGCCTTTCCCTCCTCAAAGCAATGCAGACATGCCACATGCCCATTTTTAGGTCTAAAAAACATGTCAGAACCATTATTTTTTATGGTCAACTTGGACGTATGTTTTTAAATAAATTTTACAGTTGTCATATAGTTATTGAGCTCAATATAATGACCTGTTAATGGACAAGTTTGCAATTCATCCCTGATCAGGTCCACTGTCATTACTACCATTACTATAGTAGGCCACTACATAATAGTTTTATAATACTGTGATTAATAATTGTTAAAGGAATTTTAGAGTGCTTATTCATATGCCAGCTGATATGAAATTTCTGACATCTGGCACAAACTGGCTCCACAGATTCTTGGAGTCTATTGTCAAATTTTCATTGCAGAAAATATCTGTCTAATGGAAAGGCAGAGACATACACCTCAACTGTGGAGTTCCTCCAGGCAAGGTGTAAGAAGGACCATGAAGTGGGCTTGCAGCTGGTCCTTACCATTTTAACTCAACAGGATCAGATATGTTACGGTGCCTTGAAGACGTTATGCCATTCTAAACTGGGCATTGTCAACCAGACACTTGTCGGCACCAGCATCATAAGCAAGAAAAACAATCCCTACAATCTGGAGGAGACAGCTACTCGCTTGGCTTCCCAGATAAATTCTAAGCTTGGTGGGGAAGCATGGAACATTGACTTCCCTGTCAAAAATCACATTATGTTTGTTGGAGTGGAAGTGTCCCAGGATTCCACAGACCCTTCTGTAACTGTGGTTGCTGTGGTGGCCACTACCAATGCAAATTGCAGCCAGTACTACTCTGTGGCTCATTGGGAGGCTTCCAATCATTCCACACTGGCCACTTGGATTGGGCATGATGTGGCCAAAGCAGCCACGATCTACGCTCGCTGCAATGGTGGGCAATGGCCTGTGTATGTTGTGGTCTACAGGAATGGGGTCATTGACAAGCTGGAATCAGTTGACATGATGGCAAAGGAGGCAATAAGCATTAAGAATGCATTGAGGATGACCTCACCCAAGGTACAGTTTTTAAAATTATTAGTAGGAAATCGAGCTAATGTATGCAAGGGAGTAACTTATAAAATGCTATTTCTATCAAAATAACTGGTTGTTACCAATTTAACTACCTATGAGTATTGCTATGCATCAAAGGTGTTACATCTGTGCATAATTGGAAAACATATATTTTACCAGCCGTGTAAGATGGCCTTTCTGGTGATCAATGAGAACTGCAGTGCCCCTCGGCTGATATGGGATGTGCAGGCCATCCCTCTTGGAACAGTTTTGGACCAGACCTCACCTGCAACTGGCATGAGAGAGTTCTTCCTGGCATCCTCAAGGGGCCCCAAAGAGAAAACAGCTCCTGTTCAGTACTCCTTCCTCTGCAATGAGCCAGGAATAGATGTAGAAAAGCTGCAAGCACTCACATTTCTTTTAACATTCATGTATTTCAACAAGTCTAGAGCCATTGCCATACCTGCTCCATGTATGTATGCACAGAATCTGTCAAAAATGGTAGGGAAAACAATGCACTCCCTCCCACATGAGAGTCTGTGTGACAAGCTGTTTTATTTATAGGTCGTAGCAAGAGCTTGGTCGTAGCAAGTCGTAGTTATGAACCTTTTCCTATATGGAATTAACCTTTGTTTTCCTTTTAGTTAACAGCCTCAGGAACTTGTAATTATTGTATGTTTGCATAACGTGGTAGGGTATATGTTTGATTAATAGCACCTGTCATTTATTAACAGGTAACCTTTTTAAAGCATTATGCTCATTTTCTTGTGTGTTAGTTATATGTACTCCCATTTGATATTATCCGTTTATGTTTTACTGTACCGGTACTATTAACTGCAAAAGTACTGTCGTACTGTTAAGGCCCATTCACACAAGCCGTCGCGGTTTTGGTCTTTGGTCGGGTTGACGCCGCGGACCAAAGACCAAAACCGTCGACGGCCTGTGTGAATGGACCTTTACTAATGTGATGGCGTCTGCAATTTGTTGTTTAGCATGGGTGTTGCTGAGTTACGGATGTTAATTTAGCAATATTTCGGAATCCACAACCCATGCTAAACAACAAGTTGCGGACGCCATCACATAACAGTGCACGACATTACTTTTGCAGTTAAGAGTACCATGAAGGCATGTATGACTTAAGTATGAACACCAATTTTTGTAAAGACTAAAATATGTATATTAATGAGTAGTTTTTGGCAGTACAGTGTACTGCCAAAAACGACTCATTAATATACATATTTTAGTTTTTACAAATATTGGTGTTCATACTTCTGAAGCTGTGTAAGTTACTCTGTAATAAAACGAATCATGTTCATGAAATTGCCCTTTTGTTTATACACCTGACGAGAACCAGCTGAGTGACAGATTTTGACTAAAGTCCAGTTGTTTATGTTAGTCAAGTCAATCTTGTGATTTCTGAATTTGATTTTTGTTACTAATTATCGGTAATATTAGATAGGATCAAGAGCTTGATAGGATTTACACTTCTGCATGGCTTCTGCAGGATATTATTTTGTACATGGCACGCCATGTTGCACACTGAGCATGCGCCGTAGTTACGAACTAAAATAAATAAACAAAAATCAACCCGTGGCTTTCAAGGTAAATATTTCAATTAAGTCTGTCTGCATTAAATTAGAACAAAAAGTTCTAGTTTTATGTATTGGATGTACGCTGCTGCCCTCTGTGTTCCGTGATCAAGTAGCACGTCTTGAGAAGTCTTCCCGTCAATCCATGCGAGCATAGGATCTTCTGCTGCTGTAACCTTTTCTACTCCCGCTGTCCTCTTGTCCCTGATCTTGCTGTGGAGCCGGTGTTTCATCCCACTTGCGGACACTAATAATGGACAGATTCGGCGAGAGCAACTACCGAGACGGCGGGGATGATGAAGGGTGAGGTGGCAGCAGCGGGATTTGTCAATCCAGCTGATTGATTTGTGAAATATTTTGCAGGTTGACGGAAGAGGTAGAGGCCCTCAAAGCGATCTTCATGGAAGAGGTGGAGGTCAACTACAATGACCAGTACGTATGGATAGGTGGATGAGCATGGTGGAGGTTTCTAGTTAAAGTTACTGAGGAATTGACTATGTAATCATACTGGCGTGCTGCCCACTACTGCCATATATGTTGACTTGCACAAGTGTGCAATCACCACGTTCTACTGGTATTACAGATTTGAATTTTTTTCAAGGCTGTCGGATGGGGGCCACAGCTCGCGTTGCGTATGGATGGGCAGTGAAAAGCTGTTTTTATGAATTAATTTTTGGCATGTTCTGGTTGCTTTTGAAAGTGAAAATATGGGAGCATGATGTGGATAGAGCTCATGAATTAGACAGTGGCTGGCAACATATAAGGTCACTACAACAAATGTAAGAAAAAGACATTATCCTCCCAGGAAGGGGTTCTCATGGAGATTATATTCAACACCTACGAATAATGGTGGGATGTCAATTGCTATAATGTCAATCTCTTGCAGTGTCTGTGATATTTCTTGATTATACTTATCGACCCAAACACAGTAATCAGTATAGGAGGGGTTTTTGAAATGGTTTGCTGAAATGGTAGAATGTGTACTGCTGAATCATCATGCATTAGTACATTTTGGTACAGCCTGGTGACTCGTGTGGTGACTGCAAGCAATCTTTCGAGTAGAAATATTACCAATACATGAAATCAGCCCACTTTTCACCTTCCGTGAATTGCATTGGAATTATAACAATTTTGTTAATTTTCAGAGGGAGACCTGTGGAAATAGTGACTACTTTGCACCCTGCAACAGCAGAGGATACTGAGCATCAGTTTGTACGTGTGACCTTAGTTGTGATTCTTCCTCCTAACTACCCTGACTGCAGCCCTGAAGTCCAGATTCGAAACCCACGAGGTCTCTCTGATGAACAACTGGGAAAGATGCGCAAGGTCTGCAAGACTAAGTGTGAGGACTACCAGGGCACTGCTGTCATATATGAGCTTATAGAGGTACAGTAGATTGATAAGCTTATAGTTTGGAATGTGATCATAATTTCTGCAATGACTGTTCTTGAAGAATTTCATTTAGAGTAACAAATTGTATAGTAGGATGGGAGACCGAAGCAGTTTGGAGTAGGGGATATGGTGTCCGACTGCTAATCGGGAGGTCCTGGGATCAAATCCCGGGGCCGGCAACTCTGACCGTGGTTTTCTGTGGTTTCCCACGCTGCATGCGATTGTGAAATGGTGGAGTTATGATCACCTTTAGTTTTCTGGCCCCCCTTGCAATATAGATGCCATCTACGAATATATCAGATTAGTGTAATCGCCAGACCTTCAAAACTTAGCAAAGGTCATCTCTGTACGTGTTACCGTTTTTGAATTTTAAAATACTTGCCATGACTTTTGACTCAGCCCGTGTAACTTAAAATTCATTGGGTCAGAGATGACCAAAACATAATAAAAACCATCCTTACGCCGCCTATGATGAAAAAGAGGCGTTATAATAATTATTTACTTCCCAAAATCATGAATGTATGCAGTACAGGGTTAAACTACTTAATATGTGAGGGATAAGGATGGCAGAGTTCAGGCCATGTCATGTAGCCTCTGAGGACCTGAGTTAGATCACCTGATTGGACCAAGGATTTTTTTCAGAAAGAGTTTCAGTAGATCCTCTTCTTTGATTTTTCTGGGCTCTCTGGTTACCTCCCACAATCCATAGAAGCACATAACTTATTAAAGTTATAAACTGAAAATATGATCCTGAAGAGACTACATGCCTATCAGAGGCTTGAATCTGCTGGACTTCTCCCCTCGCACCACCCAGATATCACTTGCAATGCCTGGTATCTGTGACGCAATGGTCTCTAACATCCAATCTCGGAACAGGTTTCTCTCGCCTGGGCTGGCAGAAATATGAATTCTATGTGTACCACGAGAGAGTTGCACAAAACACGAGACAATGCATGTCTGCAGCCAGTGCAAGCAAGCAGAGGTGCCCAAACTGGGGTTTCCAAGAGGTATCGGTCCTCATGGGTTACCTGAAGGGCCATGAGAATTTGGCAGGTATGGTGTGTTCTGTGCTTCTGCCCCACCCTGCCAAATTTTCAGGCCCTCAGGGATGCCTGGGAAGGCCGCTGCTTTCACACAGTGAAAGTGTTACATTTATGTGCTGGAAAAAGCAATGACGAAAGCTATTCACAGTAAAACATCTATAAAAGTCGAATCTCCATGGGACCGGGAAAAAACTTTGAGTTATAGAAGATTCGAGATAGAGAAGATTGGAATTTTTTAAGCATGTAACTCTATAAGGAAGCCTACCTATGAGCCTACCTTTATATCATGTGACAAAAGGTGTTCAAAACTTAAAAACAACTGTCACTACAGTATCACACTACAATGTGACTCCTCATTGTTTTGTTGTAAAAAAGTATGTTATTTAATCAAAGGCAGATGGGAATGTCTGGGCCCATGGGACCTGGTGCAGATGGCATGAGTCATTACTGGTAGACTGAGATCAGGAAAGAGACTTTCTGTGCATGTGGCCTACTCTCAAACCTTCGGCTGGGAAATAAGAAAATTTTCTGTACTCGCCAACATGAACTTCGACTTAGGGAGCCTGAAAATGCATCAATATCCCATCGTAAGGCCCTGTCTGCACTTCGAGTTATAGAAATTCGAGTTAGGGAAGTTTATTTCTTATTATTTTACATTGTGACCAACCAAGCTCATAATTTTCTTCGACTTATAGAGAACTTCGACTTATAGCTAAGGTTTTTTTTCTTCTTCTTTTTCAAAGTGTACCCCGCGATAGGGCCTGAGGCCCCCTTGGGGGTGGGGGGGTGGAATACCACCATAGGGTGACTGGGAGGGGATGTACAAAGGGCACGTGCAATGTCTCTGATTGGTCATTTTGTGAACTCCCCGGGGTGGATTACAGGATTAGTCTAGTGGCGATTCCACCCGAGACGAAGCCAGAGATGGCCCAACTCTGCACGAGATGAAGGGGGGGAACCCCAGGCTGGGATAGCATCCGGGACCTTAACATCCGTGGGTGCATACATTACAGCAGCGCCACTTTGCCTCCCTGACTAGTAGAAGTTTTACTGTATTTCCATCTGGTGTGTTTTTTAAAAAACAAAATACTGACATGAGGAACATTTTTCCGAAGTAGCCTAACTTGGTGTTTGGATGAATGGTGAGGAAAGGGGACTATTTTGGTTGGGAAACTCGAAAAACGGCTTGCGAAAGAAGAAGTGACTCATGTGATTCGTACGTGCCTTTTAGTTCACGGTTCAGTCCAGTTTTAAAATGTCGGGGAAGAGGAAGGGGTTGACACGAGTTCAACATATTGCCCGAGTCCGGGCTGATGGTCCAATGGATCAGGAAAAATTATGATTTTGCACCATATTGAGGTAAGGTGCTTATTTTTGCTCTCCCCATTTTCCTCTCTTTCTAGCGGGCAAAAATATTAGTAATGTCCTTGATCTGGTTATAGCGGAAATGTGTCCATAACGGAAAATTCTTGGGGTCCCATGCGATTCCGCTATACACGGGTTTCATTGTACCAACCTAATTCCTCTTTGCAATGAGTGGATGAGCGCATTACATTGTCCCTTATTTTTGCAAAGTTCCTAGTCACAGCTGCAAGCGTTTCACAAGTGATCCTACATACCTGTTTTAAGAGTTGGTTTTTTTCTCTGTTGCACCCGCAGACAGTAAAGGAAGTGTTGACCAGCAGCAATACACCAACTGGTCAGTGTCCCATCTGCCTGTGTGATTTCATGGATGGAGATGCAGTATCCAAAACCGAGTGCTACCACCACTTCCACTGCTACTGCTTGGGGACTTACGTGCAGAAGTGTCTGGAGGAGCACAAGCAAAAGCAAGCCGAACTACCACCCTGGCAGCAGAAGCTTGATGTCAAGGTAGGAAATATGCCTTCATTTATTCTCTTTGTACATTACACGAGGTAACTGCACCGCTTGTAGTGGAGGGCATTTTTAACCAATACAGTATAAGGCCCTGGTCATTTGAGAATAAATCTGTGACATCATAAACGACTAGCAGCAACTATCAGTGTATAAGATTCAGTTGCAATACCTCGAGCAGTATGGTTTTTGGAGGCGGTGCTATCAGTGGAAGAGGGGCATGGCCTCAATGTTGCAGAAGAATGGTATTTGTAATATTTTTTTGAAATGTCTAGCAGGCAGGTGTTAAGAGTCAATTGATTGTTCAGATGACTCTCAGGCAACTTATCTCCATGAGATACGATGCACATGTCACCAGAGTAGTACCCAGATACCAAAACATTACATCTCTCTCTGGGCTTGCATTCAATTCAGTTCTAGGATTCACAGTTTCTGGATGTAAATATCAGCAGTACTATTAAATATTTGTGCCTTGGTAATGGTTGCCTTCTACATCACAATTGCATTACGAGTTTGCATAAATCTTTTTTCAGATTTTCTTGGATTTGCAGTTTCACTTTGCACTTAATAATTTATGTGGTGGTATTTGAGTGTTAAAATGTTAACCTTTAACTACGTAGGTGGAGCCTGAGGGGCTCCAACGGTATATTTAAATATCTGCTTATCAACTAAATTGTTATATTGGACTTTTCACATACAGAAAGTACAGTTCAGATCATTAGGCTTCCGAAAACGTAAAAATCTCACACTGAGTCAGCATATTCCGACAGGGAAAAAATTTTAATTAAAAGGTTACATCATGTTTGAGCTGCTCAGGCTTCACCTACATAGGTAGAGCTTGAGCTGTTCCAGGAGGGACCTGTTCCTCATGACGAATTTTTTTCAACCAAAGAATAGAGACTAAAAATTTTTTTTCTTTCCTTTTCATTCTTAGGAAGGTTTTTCTGACAAAGTCACGGAAGGACAGGGAAAATAAAATTTAATGAAAAAGTTACATGCGTTTAAATAGTGCTTGGATCCTCTCAGGCTCCACCTACGAAGTTAAGGGTTAAGCACATTTTTTTATGTCCAAAGTTTTGTCGATGTGAACTAAATGTACAATTACATATATTGCTTATGGACTTTCTGGTGAAATAGATCTTGCTAGATATTTAGCAGTTGCAATGTATTTACAACCATAGTACACATTCTAAATTTTCTAATGTCACTGCATTACCAAGGATTGAATTAAACATGTCAAGAGTACGATACCAGATTTTTTGATTCTTCGATAATTAATTCTATACATCTTATGGAAGGGACAAAAAGGTCTGTCTACAGTACCGTACCACTCATAAAGAATGGTACGATTCTATAGACGAAATAACCCCTGGGTCGCCAGCATGTTTTTAAGTGTTGCAAGGAAGTCCGAGAAAAGGGAATCAAAATGAAGGAAAAAAAGAGAAGAAAAAAGCAAGGCAACATCAAATCCTGGTTAAACATTTTGGTAATTGAAAATTTCATTTAAAAATCGGGATGGGTCATACGAGTCGCTAGAGGTCAACCTTGCCCATGGGGTCATGGCGAATAAGGTTGGGAATACTGCTGGACATTGAGGATAAACATTTCGTCCATGGAGTCATACCATTCTTTATGAGTGGGACTGTACATTCATCAGGGCAAGGAAAATGCAATCCATGTTCTGTCTCAAGGAAACAGCTACAAGTTGGTAAAGAGGTGAATGTGCCAGTAAGTATACTAACCTTGTTAGGATTTTCAGGTGTGCATATTTGGTTGCCATTCTGATGCTTTATTTTTATTTTGTTTTGTTCAAAACAGAAAATGTTTAGATCTCTAATCTCTTATTGAATGTGAAGTATGGCATGAGTTAGTCACATTTAAGTGATGTGACAGTGACTTGGGAACTAGGCTATGTAAACAATATCTTCGTGTTAGTGATTTCAGCAGTACGGTATTCTACGCCACAATCATGGATCCATTCTTCATTACTCTTTTAACTACTATTAACATTAATAGTAGTTAGTATGATGAAAACCAACCCCATAAGTGTAGTTTTGTGTATATTGGCCAGGGTGCATGGTCGATAATAAATCCAGAACAAGTAGTTCATTGTTGTTATGCATAGTTGGTAATATTTTTCTGAACAAGTAATAGCAAGGATCTGCCACTTGTTTTGGGGTTTAAAGTGGGTTCTACACAGTCGGTCCAACTCCAACTCGGACCGGATTCGACCATTGGACCTTCTGTGTAAATGACATTCTGTGTCGGATCCAACGTTGGAGCCAGGGAGGCCAGCGCAGGTCACCTAGGCAGGTCGGAGATGGGAGAGTGGGCGGGGCAAGACGTCAGATTGACTGTGTCAATCACTGTTCGACTCATCCCGGCTCTTCTAGTCGAACTCGATGACCCCCACACCACCTTCACCTCCACCTTTTTTTAGTACACAAACTTGTCCCCCACCCTCCACCCTCTTCCACAAAAACGTGTCCCCCCCACCTTCAAACATCGAACGTCGGACATCGAACAGCAGTCAGCCTCAGAGTCGGAGTCAGACCGACTGTGTAGAGCCCACTTTAAGGCTGCATTTACCTATGAGGGATTTGATCAGTAATGAGCTTTTTTTTCTTTTTAATAATGTAATGGATACCCCGTGATAGGTCTAGTGATGAGCATTGCTAAGAAATGGAACCGATTGTTGGGGCGAACAATCGCCTTTCACCCTAAACATTTGGTTTCATCGCACATCAAATCGCTCATATGTAAACATGGCCTAATACTGATCAAGTACCCCAGCCTTAGTGACAGATGGTGACATGTTATTTGCAATTATTGTGACTGTGGTCTCCACTGATTGTGTGATGTGTCATTGGCAATGAGAGTAATTGTCATAGTTGTGTAACAAGGTCAAACGGAAATACAGCCAGGAAATAGTGTTCCACATGAGGGGCTTTCCCCTGAGAGAAGAGAATCCTTGATTACGTAATGCTGTGCAATCCTACTGTTGTGCCAGCTTGAGTGAGGTGAGTTGTACAGTAGGATGATGGGGTGTTCCATGTTCTACTGTATTAGGAATTTGGCTTGATTTTAGTGTGGTATCATGTAAAAAGTTTTGCAAAGCTAATCTGAAACTATCCTGAAAAATCAGTAATGTAACCAAATTAGTCTGGCCAGGATTCTGAAAACATGTAGCCAATAATTACTACGATGCCATGTGATGCACTAGTGATACTATCAAAATACAGGTTGAGAATCCTTTATTCAAAATTCCAAAAATTGAAAACCTCCAAAATCCTATAAAAGTTTTTTAAATGCTGACATGACGCACCACAAATGGGAAATTCCATGTGAGTGTAGCATGACTAGCATTGTTGCATGTATCGCTACTTATATAATAATTATA
>KZ538675.1:35220-54503 GCA_000934665.2 Catajapyx aquilonaris
CCCCCCCCCCCCCCCCATTTTAAATGCAAATATTCCAAAATCCGAAAAAAATCGTATGTCCGAAACACCTTCCTTCCCAAGCATTTCGGATAAAGGATTCTCAACCTGTACTGCATCCTTTCAGAATGTTAATCTGAGGTTCTGTATAAAATCTTGTGAGCTTATAATAGCTCCCACAAAATCTTCCTCCTGCAATAGTTATCATCTGAGATGACTCACAGAAAAAGTACTTGATTCTAATAACTACGCTTTAGACTAACTAACCTGTAGTCAGTGATCTGCAATGGGAGTGTCACAGTATTTGATAGCCACTAAAAGTGAATAACTATAACATTTCTGACACATACCAATATGTTAAAGTACCTTCTGGCTTTCCTTGCACAGCAGTTGCGCTAGAATATATTTATCAACTCGAACTGTTGAAGAAAGTGTGACGCAGGCTGATAATCCGTGGACTATACTGGTACAGGAATAAATAAATACCAAACGCAACATAAAATAGCTAAATCTAAATGTGACTATCAACTTGTACCAGTGAGGACATGTTTTTTAGAACTGAATAATTTGGCACTGCAATTCGCTGGTCAAGTATGATTTTTACCAAGGGGACTCCTCAAAAAAGTGTACACCGGCTCTCTTGAGTTGCGGCTCTCCACGGCTCGCCAGTACCAGTGAGGGTGTACACTGGCTCTCCGAAGTGACTACCCCCTTGATTTTTACAGTGTTCTTACTTGCCTTCAAATTAGGCTGTAATTTCGATTTTGCAACATAATGGTAATGCCACCCTAAGTTAGAATGAAATATTAATTTTCATATGATATTCAGCACAGCTGTTTGCTTCTGTCTCTTTTTGATAATAAATTGCTTTTGCGGTATTAAAATACTGGATACAAACTGGGACTTGCAATGCACACTATTCTTTTATACATACCTCTGCGCTAATCGTGAATGTATAGTTTTCACCGGTTTGCACTTTTATTTATGCTAGTCATTGCGGCCAGTTGCGGCACATTTACCTGTATCCTGCACATTTTTTAGTGTTACAATTCCTGCTTCATTTTTTGGATATAAATTTTTGCCTTTTGGCCAGGAACATGTATTGCGGTGACAAAACTTGCTGGTTGCTACTGCACGTGCAGCACACACAAGGGCAATAAGCCTACAAGCACAAATGTGACCTCGACATTTATTTTACCTAATTTGATGCGCAGTCACACGGTTGTCCTCACAAGACTCAAGCCCGATTATATTCCACGCCCACTTCCACTAGAATAGATACATGCTTGGCTTGGGTGCTCAAATGGTAGGGGTGCCTTCATTCTGCGGGGAAATCCCTCGAACTGATAGGGAAGTCCGTCCTTTTTTTTTGTATTGGGGAGGGGGGAGGGATTAATGATAAATAAAATGAACATTTAAATGAACTACTAAGAAATTTAATTTAGTAAATGTTATCAAACATGAATCATGCAATCAATAATCTGGAATGTTGCCGCTGCTTGTGAATAGGGAACGTGAAAGTAAGGACCCGCCATTTTTACGGATGGTCTAGGGAGGGCCTTTCCCGGGCCTTTCCTGATTGTATAAACTGCAGCGTTGCCAAAGCCACTATAATGTACCGTATTTTAATAGTTAATTATGTCAGATTATGTTGTGTTGACCAGCAACATGTATTTACATGCACAGTTGACCAATTTATTTACACTTGAGATTTTTTAAGTCTACAAGTGTTCTGGCGAGATTCCAGAGTGGTTTTTGTCTTATCTGGAGACCAAAATTCACGTCCCCTTGCCCCGGCTGAGGTGATGTTTCGACCACCTGGCCAAGGATTTTTGATGGCCTCTGAATGCGTCAATATTAGTTTTCTTCGTTGCGCCTTGTGATTGGACCAATGATGTAGGCTAGCTTATATGCCTGGGGCAGTAATGTCGAAAAAATTTGCGGGGTGAAAGTTTCGCATTAACCGTACATGCAACAAAATGGAGTGAGAGAAAAAAAGACTTTCTTTTTATAGACTGCTTTACTTTTTAAATCATCTTACTGGACGTAAAATTTTAATCATGTTGACAAAATTGTAAGAAAATTTAATTCGGGATATTATTCGAATGTAACTGGGGCATGTTTTTAAATTAAAATTAAGCCTTTAAAATCATCTTAAAATATTTCGTAGTATTAAAAAACCCAAAATGGCACCCCAATACGTTGATTCTCAAGCAGGTATTAGATGCCAATAATATTGTGAGTGTAGAAAAGTCAGTACCGTATATAAACTTATAATTATTCTGATTTAAGAGCTGGTGAAGTAGGGCTAAGATTCAGGTGCATAACAAGTGATTTTATTAGAAGGGAAGCCTAACAACTTATTTCCTTAAAACTCGTCATTAATTCACTGATGTTCAATACTAAAAGCTTTGTAACTTTCTAAGAGATGACCCTAACTATATATGACGGATAGTGCAAATCGTCTTACAGTATACATAACGTCTTTAATTATTATTATAATAGTACGAATGTATATGCTAAGTGTCGCTAATATTGTTGGACAGCATATCGCAGTGTTGTGACTTATATTTTGGTCGAAATCGTTTGCCAAGTTCCTATTTGTTGTATCGGCTCCTACGTTCGTGGTGAAGTACCGATTTCATTCACCTCGGGTGATTCCCCCCATGCTGCATACCTTATAGTAAATAGTGACTTATTTTTGAAACTTGTTGGACCTGTTTGACATTTCTGGAAAAATTCCCCACTCTTCGTGGGTAACCAATCCCAAAGCATATCATTGAATTCGGGCAAGATTCGGGGTATTTGGTGGATGGTATATAAGGCAGTGGGAAGTGGGAGTAGTCTCAGTTGTCGCCCGGACTTTCACAGTAGTAGGCCTAGTAGGAGAATTGTACACGGTGAGTAACTTACTAACTTTTGAGTCAGACAGTGTCATTGCTATTTTTCCCCCTATAGGAACAACTTGAACAAGCCATGGTTTGATGTTAATTAGGGTGGAATTCATGTGATCAAATTTTGAATTAATCGGCAGTCGTAACACAAGAGCTGTAAATATTTTAAAACCTTCCATATTCTTGATAGCACAGTTGGTTATAGAAAACACGCCAGTTTATTTCAAGAAGTGCTACTGTCGTATGACAATGGCATAGTGAGTGGTATTTTATGCGATTTGCATAATTATGTATAGCTAACTTGAGTGGAGATGTCACGAAAGTACAGAATCCAGATAGACACAAATTAATCAACAAACACACCGTGTTAAAGTTTAGAACGTCTGAAGGTACCAATCAGTTTGTGTATCGCACAAGTCGCAAAATATATTTTTGGGGTCGATAGCCCGTACCAGGCCTGTACTATATTTTCTTTTCCGTTCAAGTTAAATATCCGGTTCTGCTTTCATCACCATGATGTGGCTGTTGTTTTTTAAAACTGAGAAAGTCAATAAACGTCTGTAATGAGCTTACTGGATCTGGATGATGGGAAACTGGGGAAGTTAATTAGAATGCCATGATATTTTGTGTCAGGTTTTTATGCTGATCGTCTGATCAAAATTTCTTGTATAGAAAGTGACCTGTCGGTACAAAATTGGCAAGTCTGAGGGAATAATTTGACTCCCTGTGTAATGGATGTTTTTAAAAACTGGCAATCTACGCTCTAAAAAAATTTCGAAAATATTTCCCAGAAGGCCTCGGCCTTAATAGTTTCCAATTTTACTGAATTTTACGTCAAACGTCAAATTACGGAAGACCGAGCATGTAACATATTGACTGTCAATGAAGAGGGCTTGAATAGGCATTTAATAAATTATTAAAGTTGTGAAAATTTAAAGTGGATTTAGCACTGCATGAAAATTTTTGAGATGAAAACCTGCGCAGCATGCCATGGGTATGCCATGTGTACGCTAGATGCCATTTTCGAACCGTATTATCTCAGTGTCGCAAAAGATTGCAACTTCGGTTTTCACATCGACTCGTTGATGGCACTTCTTTTTCCTCCCACGAAATTCCCCACGAGGCATCACGTGTGCATGACTTTCACCCAGCCGGCAAGTTTTGACAAACTGTGCGATAATAAATCAGCCATTTAGATCCGCTCCACAAACTTTTTATTCAAATTTTGTAAGTTTTAAATTAATTTTTTGCCCCCTACTTATGGACCGTGATATTTTTATTTTTTCTGTACCCCGTTATCTGGCCGATAGGCCATTTCTAGGGGGGTGGGTTACCACCATTTGTGGTTTGGAGCGATACATATACTTATATCTTAATTGCTCCAAGGGTAATTAGGAGGGGATGTGCAAAGTGCATGTGCGCTGTCGTTAATTGGTCATTTTGTGAACTCCCCCGGGTGGCTTAGTCTATCGGAAATTGCCACCCGAAACGAAGCCAGAGATGGCCCAACTCTGCACGAAAGAAGGTGGGAACCCCGGGTGGGGATTGAACCCGGGACCTTAACTTCCGTGATCGCACGCGTTACCGCGGCGCCACTCCGTCTCCCACAGGACCGTGATATTAATCCTAATGCATCCTAAGGGCATTCTTCTGGCTCCCAAACTCCTGGCATTAATATTTAATAATATTAGTATTTAACAAATTCATCGTTCTTGAACAAGATCCGACTTAAAAAATTGGTCATCATCAACTAGTGTCTGAAAAATTGATATTAAAATTCCGGCAGATTTTTAGTGCCTGCTGTGGCCATTTCAAGTGCAAGAAAATTTGCAAATTCTCGACTTTTGAGCCCAGGTTTTCACTACTCGGGGGACATAATTAAAAACTGAGTTTCACTTTTTTATGAGGAACAATGTCCAATAAAAATTGTTGCTGTTAACTGAAACTCAATCCTGAGAGGTTCCAACCGGTTTCAAGCACTTGAGAATATGAGAGTTAGGTCTCCCTATTTTTACCTTCTTTGTGACCCCATGTAGCGTAAGTGTGAATTTTTCCTCATTTTTAAAACAAGTTATGAAATTCGTTAATTTTTGCTTTGAAAATGGTTTTTGGAGAATCACCCATATTATGTCGATCATGTTTTACAAGGGAAAGAGCGAAAACAGGGGTCCAATGTCGCGAAATTGACCAAAAACGCGAAGTTTTTTTTTGTTTTGTTTTGTTTTTTTTGCTCACGAACTATACACGTGTCAAGCTTCAAACTTGACACATGGCAACTTCTGGGAGTATATATTCATGTCACCAAATATGAAATATGTAGAGCAATTACATCGCAAATTTTCGGAGGTCGAAATTATTGGATTTGACCGATGTAAAGCGAGGCGCGTTTGTTTCTGGTTTTAATTTGGGAAGAAACCTACCTTTCTACAGCTCTAGAACATTTGAGGGGGGTGTTGGAAAAAGGTGATAAGTGATAACTCACAAAAGTGTAATTTTTCAGAAGAGTGAATTGAAGTTTGCATTTTTTTTTTTTCACAAATCATAGGGAATGCAGGTTTTGATCTAGTCTGTGTTGCCGTCTTGTACATGATACGTGAACTTGGAGTATACCAAACTGTTTGTCATGTCTTTTACATAGTTGCGAGGTGTTCAGGTCAAAAATGAGGGTTACCACCTTTTTCCACCACACCCCTCATTTAACTGCTGCACTAATGGGTTTTTTTCGTAACTTTGTAAGTCGCAAATCTTGTTAGATTGTGAGTGACCAACTCCTGTTACAAGTTATAATTAACTTTGCAAGCCTGCCATTAAACAAATACAATGACTAAAGATGGCGATGCTTAGATGCGTAACTTGTAATACCGTCAGAGGCGGGAATGTCATGAGATGGGATTGCAAAATGTTACTATCTACTAGACTATATTGATTGCATTAAGATCTGCTTCGACAATCTGGTTCATACAGAAAGTATTCTGATAATTAGGCGAATTAATTTTCTAAGAAGTTAAAGTCAAACTTTGACTTGATTTTTCGACAACTTCTGATATTGTGTCAGATTGGATTTTCCCTCAAACTCGAAAATACCTAATGCGTCATAAAGGGATTAAAGTTCATCATGGGCTGACCTCATCTCCATGCACATGATTTATCTCATTTGGAGGCTGGTAGTTTATTTGTTGCTTACCAGAAAGTTGGTGTTACATTGCAGGTTGTGCAAACTGTCAATCCCTGTACATTTCTCAAATTTGTTTTATTTTATTTTATTGGCTAATGTTAAGAGGTTGACAGTTCAAATAGGGTAATTTAATTACTGCTCACTTACTGCATGAAAATCAGGTGTTTGGTAATTTTGGAATAGTGTATGACTTTCAGTATTGTTGTGGGGAATTTCTAGTAATCTGGTTGTGATACACTTGACGCTATCACTTGACGCTAAATCTTGATTATAGATAATTATAATTATGTTGGTGTTTGTTACAGTGCAGGTTGTGCAACAGTCCCTGTGCATTTATCAAATTTGATTTTTTTAAATGGGCTTATGTTCCAATAAGGTAGTTTAATTACTGCTCACTGATTACATTGTTGTGGGGAATTTCTAGTAATCTGGTTGTGATAACCTTGGTGCTATCTAAATCTTGATTATACATAATTATATAAGTTCCCTTGTGAAACGGGATGAATAGCAAAGATTGACAGTGTGTTTTTAAACTTGTTGCAGTTGTCATCGCTTTAAAATCATGGCTAAGTTCCTAACACAAGACAAGATGGTTTTGACAAAAACCTTCCTGATTCTTTCTCTGTTCAGCATAATAATGATATCAGAATCCAGAGTGGTGAGTGACACAGTACCAATCAGTGCATGTGTATAATGAGTATGTGCTACTTTGAAATAATGACAGACCCATTTCATGACTGTTGCATCCATGGCTATGGTGTTTATATTCAAACGAAACATGTTTTCTTAAAAAAAATACAGATTATTTGTCCAGTCTGCCGAGAGCCCGTTTTGGTGGACTTGCAAAGTCTTCTGGCTGCACCATTGCCCCAGGAAGAGTCGTCTTCCGCCTTTTCCCCAACTGATGAGCTGAAGGAACTGCGGCAGAAAATGGCAGATTTATATGTGAAGCAGAAGGAAAAGGGCGGGATTATTGACTTAAAAGAGGAGGAGAATCGGTTCTTACTGTTTACTGGAGAGGTGAGGGCAGGTTATGTTTCACATTTTGCAGGTGAAGGCTTGTCCTGACATGAAACTAATGCACTGGGTCCAATGGAAAAGTCAAGGCATTTGTTGTATAGGGGTATTATGATTTTCAGTTATTGGACATGAAGTTCAATAAAACTTGTGTTAAATTATGGAAGCAACGCAACATACTTTTTACAATGAGAATGCCTTGATTTTTACCTATGATAGAACATATGGGACATATTAAATTTAAAGTGTACTCTGCAATCTCTTGATTATCTGAATGTGAATGGCTATTTTTTCAACAGAAGGTAACTAAGGGAAGTATATGCAAGGCAGTTTGCGAACCCCAGGATCTGATAATGGAAAATCCTGAGGATATGCTCTTGAGCACGATAATCGATCCACAAGACAAGCAGACTATTAAGGACTTGATTGACACAGAGGGCCTCATCTACGCTATTGGCTACACTGCAGATGAAGTCTGGACAGATGACCAAAAGGCAACAGCAGATGCAGCAGTCAAGAAACAGGACCGCTCAAGTGTGTATTATCAGCTCCTGGTAACCCACTACCGGGTAGATGTCCACTTTGGCCAGGTCGACAGCCACCGCAAATGGATTAACATAACGTACTTCCGCTTGAAAGCTTTTGTCCCAGACATAATCTATCCAACTGAGGTTGAAGTACATGACTACACGAAGTATCAGTATCAGCTCTACATAGGGTATACTGCCAAATGGGTACACAACATAGATGGCCCAATGTGGGACAGGGCAATGTGGGACCATCTCCACCTGGAGCCTCATCATCCACAATTCTTTGGGGATGCAAACATGACCCAACGTTCTCTCCAGGAGAGCATCATTGACATGTTGGCCTGCCGTTGGGAGAGGACTCTCAAGGGAGATCTCAATGTCACCAATAAAGTCCTGGCCTATGTGGAAGACAAGTACCTGGAAAGGTACAACCTACATGATAGGGCAATTGTAAGGGGAATTCTAGACGACATTGTCAATTCAGATTGAAGTGTCACGAGGCACAAAAGTGTAATAAGGGCCTGTTATTATATAAAGCATATTAGTTACCACATTTCGTTTAATTTTGTTCACTATTGAAGCTTTTTAAGGGACATTTGCGCATATTAGTAACAATGTGTATGTGAAATAAAACCCTGCTACCGTCATATTTCTTTTTTCCACTTTTCTCAGTAGCATTCTGAAGAGGATTATGACATTCAGATTTGGTGAGGTACAAATGGTTATGCATATCCAATAATGGATTGTAGAAAAATCTGACTGTAACCTAGGTGCAACCAGGTACTCAGGGCAAGAGCATTCTGCTCCTTGCCATTAACTGGATGCTGTTAGCTGTAGTACTCTGGTTAGAAAGGTTTTTGATATTACCCTCATTGAGTAAGATGCTGGTGCAAAATGCAAACATACTAATGTTTCGCTTTTCAGGTCAGGCAAAAAAACTTGAGCCATGTAGTTTTCCAATTGCAATTAATTATTATTTGCTTAGGGAATCATGCTCTCAGAGAAAAACTGTAAATTTTCTAATAGCCCAGCTATATTGAGGAAGCAAAGGATAGATTAACTGTTTCTCCAATCAAGTGTCAAATTATAGTTTTCTTGATTTTTTATTCTCCAGACTGGAAATTCTAAACTCAAAATAATTTTATAGTTTGTCAGTTAGCAAATGGTATAGGCCGGGGTGTCTTAAAAAGTATAAAATTTGCATATTTTTGCCAAAGAATTACACAGAATATTACTTTTTTCTGCTGCTACCTTTTCCTTTCCTCTCGGAGGAATCTCTTTAGCATCATATTGATTTTCACCTATTTCCATTCCCAATATTATTACTGTCAACTCAGATGCATGTAGCACTGAACAAGACTTTGTCATCGTCATATACTGACCCAAATATTGCCAATACATGTGCGGGGTGAATTGGACAAATTGCATTTTGAACTATCACCCAACTTTCCAATTGTCATGACAATCAAATACAGACAGTTTCTGGTTCACGAATAACTTGGCGGATGTGAAGGGAGATCCCAAGAGTGTGCTGCCACCTTTAGCAACTTTGATGGACAGATAGGGGTTTTAGCAAGTCACATAACCCTTCTTGAAGTTTCAGATGAATTTGTATTGTTTGTCCTCTAAAATATTCACTGAAATATTAAAATAATCCATTATGATTGCATCTCTTTCTTAATTGCAGCTGGTTTTATTCAATCCACAGCAAAATTACAGTGTCTGAATTATTTTAACTTGCGTGTTTATTGGAACAGAATATGAAAAATCATGACCTTGTGGCACAAACCTGTTTTCTTATGCCTAGGCCCACAAGGTGCAGTAGAAATACAGTATCTCCCATGTCAGATTCATGAGAGCTTGATATCACATACAACTCTTGGTCAAGTTTTGAAGTTTATTACATTTATTTATATGAAGGAGCAACTTCAGGATTGATTTTTCCATGCCATACAATAACATTTATTGGAGATTATAATAATGTCAAAATGTAAAAGTGATGGATTTTGCCTATGTAATGTCGGCGTTGGCAAAATAATGTTCTCAAGTTAAGAGTTGTCTTTTTTTTCATATTTGAAATGCCCACAGAAGGTACTAAGAACCTAAAATCATCTTACAGATTCAGAATGGAGCCCAGTTACAGTGTGGAAAACGAAACGACGATATGACGTCGTCATTTTGTTCTCATGCAACAATAGGAGTCAGATCATCAGATCGTCGTTTCGTTTTCCGCACTGTACAGTTATTTTAAACTTGTCTGAATTTGTAGGTTAGTGTATAAGCATTCGATCAAACATCTAATGTTAGTGTGTCTGTCTGGGAAAGCCTTCACCTGTGAAAGGGAGAACAAGCACATGTTTAATATGGCTGGCACTAACATCTCCCTGTTCTAGGTGGAGGAACCAAGAAATGAAGACATGCCACCACCATTCCAGCCCACGGACACACCTGAAGATTCTCGGCATCCCAACCCATTCATGAGTGCTATGGAATTTTCAAGGCCTGGGCCTAAGCTCAAACTTCCACCAGCCTTCACTTCTCTCAACACTCTTCACACTTATGAGGGTTGGCATGGCAGCAGCCAAAATGGCAGTGACATTGCATCCAAGCCCTCCAGCCAACCCATGATTTCAGAAGCTGAGAGTTTGGAGACAGGGGTGGGGAACAGTCATGGGGGTGGAAGGAATTCAGATGGTAGATCCTATGGTGGAAGACCAAAGCATGGGCGATGTCATGATTTGGCTAGTAGGAGGAGACCAACTCCAGCGGCGGCTGGAGATGAACAAAAAGGTGGGAGTAGCAGCAACAATGGTACTGCCACTGCTCAGATACCAGGGCCACCTCCTAGGCCCAAAAATCCACCTCCCCATCGCTCACGAAGACCCCCTCCTGGTTTCTCCCGCAAACCACCCCCCTCCAGATCTCCTCCTGGATTTGAAGCTAGCTGACAATTACAGAACTTAGGCTGTAACTGGCCACCACAAGGCAGTTCCAGGCACTTGCTGCTACTCTTACTGGCTGTTGTGAGCTGCTTAGTAGGGTTCTGTGACTGGATTCGTAGTCACCTCTGTGGTTGTGTCAACAGTGCATGCAGGAGGACAATTAAGTCTCCCATTCCTCTGCTTTTGCACAGTTGTACCATATATTTGTGTCCATAATGCTCATAACAATAAATTAATTTATCAGCGTCAGTTATTAGTTGTTTCTCAATAACATGAGTATGTACGGTACAGGACATCCGAAGGCGTCACATGCTGGAGACCAGGGAAACTGGAGCCATACTAAATAGCTGATTACATTGGAAGTGAATATTTTTCTGAAAATAATAACCAGTTTTGAAATCGTTTTGCAGCACCAGCAAGTGACATATGACAATAAATGTCAATATTGTGAATAATTACAAGGCATCACTTGACTCTTATGTGGCTTGTTTTTGCTGCAAAATAACTTCACATGCCAATAAAATGCATTGAAATGTAAAGAAAAATACATTTATTTATTATTCTGTGCCTCAGCTACACATTTGGCACCTAACAGCTGAGTGGCTGTACCAGTGTCAGTCAGTTGGTAGAATCCACGTGGCACAGAAATCACACAAGTATGCAGCAGGTACATTTTTATAATTGTGGAGAGCATTTGTTGGAATAGGAGATTGGGAAGAATATGTTAAAATATACGGAGTGATCCTCTGCCCAAGTTTTTGATCCAACAAGAGGGTGTGGGGGAGAGTTGATAGTTTAGTCATCCCTGGCAAACAGTCATGCAAAAAGGCTCGAAGTTGACTGGAGTTTGAATAGACTCCAGTAGTGATCCATCAACTCTCCCTGCCCCCACCCCATTAGATTGTCAGCTTGGGCGGAACACACTATGTGTGGGAAGAAGGTTTGAAATATTGCTGCTGTGAGAAAACCAATAACAGTGACCACATTGGCATCAGCAGATGTAGCATGGTTTTTCTAGTCCTACAACAAGATTGCTTAGACATATTGAATTACATTACATCACATCATGATATGTTTTACATGTGCACATATGGTTTTGGAAACATAATTTAAATATAAATACAACATGTAACTGAACAAAGAAACAGTATTCTAAACTAGAACAAAGACCAATATACCTTTCAACTGTCTATCAAACAATAACGATTTGAATCAGAAACCTCTCCTTTTTCAATTGAATTTGTCATGGTGTTTTTTTAACAATGGGCATACATTCATGGTACAAAAATATTTCAAATTTCCAAAGTTATGTGTGATGCTGTTGATAAAATGAAGCCAAATATACAGTAATTGTACCACTTGAACCTATAGTACTGTGGAACCACTGGTATACATGACGGTAAAGAGGCCATAAGGGCTAAAAATAGGTCGTCATCAGGATTCAGGGAGAAAATATACCAGGTGGAAGACTAATTTTACCCAGTATCCTACTCTTAAATTACCAATACTTAGGCATCCTGCATTCACTAGAAGTGTTCATGGCATTAACATAATTTTATAATACATTAAATAATTTCTTCTTACAGAAATAGGATATGTAGTTGAAATTTTTCAGTCATATTGCATCTAACACCCGTTATTACTTTTTTATCACTGGATATTTTCAAGTCAAGGTGATTGTTAATTAATTTTGTGGATAATGTGAACTTTTTATAGCTAATGTACCAATGTGCAGCTCAAGTTGACAGGACAATAGGGAAAAAGCTACTGATTGCGTATTCCAGCAACCTACTGGGAAAAATAATCCAGGGCTACATCACTTGTTGTGATTGTTACTTCTTATTAAATTGGCTGCTGGAGTAAATCACAACCTCTTCCTTGCTTACGTTGGATTGTGCACAACGCTGTATATGCTCATTAACTTCGATAAAAGTTTTAGGTTCAAAATTAGCACTTGTTTTCTTATGATTATGTAATATGACCTGGATTCAGTAAAAGGTTTCTGAGTGATAACAGGAACGGATTGAACGTATTACTTATAAGCATGCTAAATTACTCATTATAAATTTTCACTAACTTCCAGTATACAGTATAAATAAATGTTAAAATAAACTTATTTTCATGTACATTCATTACTATACAATGTCATCTACAACTAATTGAGATGTAGACAATCAACAACTCCACGGATAAAGATTGTAGAGATAGTACATGTGACTTCTGCAGAAGGAATTACAAGTGAAAATTTAGAATGAGAATCTACTGTGTCTTATAACCTAATAAAGACAGGAACTTGCACAAAGTGGCACAACAATTCAACATATACGCATACAACATTACATGAACATATTAACACAGACATATTGTAACAATGACATTTGGAGGTCATTATGAGAGACTAGTTGAGTTTGTTTGAACACCATAAAACAAAGGGTAGAAGGATGTGAATGAAACAGGGTTGGCTCATTTGGGCCATACTTCTGTACCACACATCATCCTGTCCTCTGCGACTTTGTATTGGCCTGTATGTTTTGTTTAAAACCTGCATATCTGGTGCATAGATATGTCGAAATCCTTCCATCTATACGAAAGGGATGTGAATGTTATTTTACAAGAACATCATCAGAAGTTGTGTTGACATACCTGCTGCAGAGACACATGTGATGGATCTTCAAAAACTATCCATTTCACTCCTACTGTGCAGTCAGGGGTGGTCAGTGATCCATTGTAATAAAAGAATCGGTCAATTGCAACCGGTAACAGGTCTCTCAAGGGTGGCAGATCCTTTATTTTGGAATTGTTTCCAGAGAGGTTAATTTTGTGCAGCAAGCTTAAGGCAGGCCTGTATTGGTAGTTTTCCGTTGCATGAACCTTTAAAAAATCAAAAGCATTGGTGAGCCATTGCGGTGACGAATTCTCCTGTTTTACTTTTCTTTTACTCTCTCGGTGCTTATCAACGTACTTCAAACAGAACTCCTAGGACAAGAACACCTCTGTTTGCCAAAGCCTGCCTCATTGTCCTGTACTTCTCATTTGCATGAACGAAGTGCGCCTCCAGGGGATACCTGCAGATTATTATACAGTAAGTAGCTGTTGAAGTAAGTAGCAGGTTGCATATGATATAATACAGTGAAATATAGCTAATGCGGACTCTGGATACAGCTGAAACTTTACCTTGGTCCCAGAGGAGGATATTCAAAGCATGTAATTAAAACATGTTCAGTATGAAAAATATTTACGGAAGAGAGTGTGCATCTGAGGATTAGTCCATGATTGTCATTTGTCACATTAGTGTTCGTTAGAAAAATAGTAATTGCAACTTTGACTTTACTGTTCATTGTCGATCCTATGTTCACTGCCATGAAAATGCGTCTCTCCCCAGTGAAAATGGATCTCCTGAAAAGCATAGACATCTTTCCCTAGATGAGCGCCAGACACCGTTGGGGTAGAGCCTTTCCATTCTGCTAATAATCTTACTGGAAATAATTAGAAGTGAACAACAACCATTATTTTGCAGCACATGTTTACAACATCCTGTCAGGTGTTGGATTTAAAAATTAGCAACAAGACATACCTCCATGTCCTGTGTTTTGTAAAGTAAAAGACTTTGCCTTCTGATGGTAGTTTTTGAAGATAAGAGGCGGAGCACCAGGAATTGCATTTGCCTTTGCTTCATTTGAATTTATGTCAATTGGTGACTGGTCATGATTATGATCATGACACTGTTGCGGCCACTTATCAGGTCCTGTGGAATTCAGATATATTATGCAAATGTAAGTAAAGTGATATCAACTGCATCTTACCATTCGGATGTTCATATCCCCAGTTAACATACTGAGAGCAGCAATCTGAAAATATATATTAATTTGAATTTGTATTTTTTCAGGAACAAGTGTGGAATAAGAATACATTTTCTCCCACATAACGTACGATGTAAACGGTACATGCCATTACACTCTTGCGCTTCGTCCTCGACTACACACTTTGCGCACTGTAATTACATCTAAATTGTAATAACACCTTTACCATCCGGTCTGCATGGAGCCAGACCAAAGCCCCCATTTTCATACTAGATCATATAGAATTTCCCCTACACTGCCCATGGCCTAATGATCATGTTAATATGGCATGTAACTGATCGTGATGTGGCATCATGACACTCTGTGTCTTCTTTCTAATTAGGTGTCCATCGCATTCATTCATTATGTAGAGGCACATTATCTGCCCGAGACATCTCTGAAGCGCACCACCGAGTAAGTGAATATTGATGCGGTAATTAGAGATTTACCTGCTTGAAATTATGGATCATATGACACGTAACGCGAGCCATTCCGTAACGTTATTGCAAACTTCGTAATTTTAATTTAAGAAATTATTATGCGTACGTACAGGAAATAGGTGATGACGAATTCGTGCTGGACGTAGCGATGCCGTCTCCTATAAAACAGACATTCATCTTCGTTTGCATTCATTGGAGCCGATTAGCCCTGACAAGTATCCGGAAAGTCCGTTTTTTTAAAAAAATGTAACGTTACATAAAACCGCGTTTTAATTACGTGGCTTAAAAATTGACGCCCTGATATAATAATGTGATTTTAAAATTATTTGATCCTTAAAAATCGCTAAAAAGGCAAATTAAAAAATTAGTAACCTCCTATAGTGAGCTTAATCAGTGTATGGTCTGCTGCTCTAACGTACGTAAATTAATTACGTACAGTCGTACACAAAAGTGAACTTGCCTTTCCGAATTCAATTAAATTTTTTTTGTCCAGTTTTCACCTACAGACATCAGCAAGATTATCAATAGCATTTTGTTCAGAATTTATGATCGATTATGCAAGACTTATAATTGTGTCAGATTCTACTTTGCAAGGCTTCTAAGAAAGTGTAATGAGCACGAATAAATTATCTGGAATTTCGACCTGATTAAACTGATTACGGATTCCTGGCAGGTTCTAAAATTAGTACTTTGATAACATTCGTCGGTACAGATTGAGTTCTTCGAATGCAGATATGTCTGAGTCTGCATCGAATTTGGGCGGCGTCTTTGGTGCCTTGAATTCCCTTTAATTTTGCCAGAGGAAGTAAGACCAAATCGACGGATTTCCATAATCTGATTTGACTCGCATAATTTATATCAAGGTACGGAAATAATTATCTGGAGGATAAAAAAAATAGGTGGAAATGCACAGTATCGCAAGTGTGACACCATATCCTGTAAAACCGTCAGGGTCATTTTTTAGGTCTTGAAATAAAACGGTGTGACATTTGTCAGTTTTCCAAAAGAGTGATTTTTATAACAGGATTGCAAGCGGTTAAGAGCAAAACGACAGTTATCAGGACTTCACCTATAAACCAAGATAATTACATATGCTGTTCAAGTATTTACTGCGTGTTTGCACCGTTTTTAAACAAAAAATGGATTGTGCATTAAACGTATTATGCTTAAAAAAACACACGAAGGATGGGGGGGGTGAATTACAGTACTTTGAACGTATATAAAACCCACCTTTTTAAGTAATAATTTGACATTATGGAGATGGTGCGTTTGCGGTTAAGACTTTGCCAAAAGTTATGCGTCTAAAGTTAGCTATCGTTACGAGGAGGAGGGAGCCGAAGATTGGATTCAAACTAGGTAAATTTGCACAAAATTTTTACAAAGACTATAAATAGGTGAATCAGCTTTAAAGAAACCTTGGAAAGTTTTAGTACAGGCAATTATTGAAGACAATTGTTACACTTCCGAAAGCCAAGGTTAATTACTTTTCGTTTGGTAGAAAAAGACAGTTTTTGCTGAAAATCTCCTCACTTTTTGTGTCCCACTTTTTTTTTTTTGGGATGACATCGTAAGGTAAGATCCATTTTTCCCCTCCCCAATATTTACATACAAAAGACACCCAAGTGCATTCTGAGGTCAATCATGTCTAGAATTTCAATCGTGTCAACGTCATCATAAAGTTTGCATTCCTCTTTATGCATAACACTTTCATTTTGGTTCCGCTGTATTATGACACTGTCTGTAGTTATGAAAGTTCCTTAACATCTCGGACGTAATCTTTCCGCTTAATACACATTAAATAGTAGGGTAAGTCTTCTATTCAAAATGTAGGTTAAGGTGAAAATTACGTCAAAAGATCGGTTTCATGTTGAGTTTTAGATGTGTAAATATTTGCATGCTGATCAAGTTATGTTGGTTCATCAAATTTTGGCAGTGTTTGCATTACTAAGTATTTCACTTAAAATTAGGCTATCATTACCAGTGCTCATAAGGACATCAGCATGGTCATCAAGAAGTGACCGCTTTTCATTGGAAGATGCCGCGCATAAATTGAACCCCAAACAAGTCCATTGACTCTACATCCCACAACTTCCAAAGATGTTTCAGAACATATTTTAATAGTTCACATGCGTCATATTAAATGACACATCCTGTCGTCTGGGCTTCCCTACGTGGACCGTTGGAAATTATACACGTCAAATGTTTAAGGAAGTTTCCTTCTTCCTACTAAACTTGTTCCTTATGAGTGTTCCGGTATTTTTCCCTTGCTGATATGCTGTTTCAGGCTATAAAAAAAACCGGACAAGCTTCACTCGCACATTACCTGCCTGATTAATACACAAATAGTACCAGGTCAGATAACAGTCTTCGATTTTTCGGCCTGAAATTAAATGACCGTGAGATTGAACAGCATGTATCCAAAAGGGAATAACTAATCGCAAATTTGCAAGCACGAATCAATCACGGAAGCAGGTTTATAAAATATAAATACTACAAATCAATGCCAAATTTATCACCTATCAAGGACATTGCTATAAAATTATCCATACCATGTAATATCAGGAGTGTGAAGTAACTAAGTATCAAGCCGTTTTCCATCAGGTCCTCTAACTATATCCACACACTAATGTCGCTCTTCCTGAGTTCTTCTTTATATGACCCCCTCTAGAGCTACTATTAAGCTAGCCTGGGTTTGAACTCAGCCTTGCACTGCTTTTGACTGAGTAGAAAAGGGGGCCGATGGGTTAATGGATCATCTTCTCGCGCTTCATTTCGGACCTTGCGCCTGCGCGAAACCCATTGCGCAGTACCAACCCAATAGGTCACTTATATATACTGGTAATCAAAGTATACCAAATGAGGCATTAAATCATGTGAGGGATCAAACAATACGATATATTCCGACCATGACACATATTGGGTCGCATATGTTGCTTTTTAATTTCATAACTACATTGTCTAATAGTTTTATAATTAAATGTTGAGATGGTGTCATGACATTTTTTTTGTAGCTGTCGAAATTTTAAAAGAGGTGTTCCAGACTCATCAAGCTCGACATCCCAGCTTCTATTGTCAAGAGGGTAAATAATGGAAGAGTAATTAGTCTCACATTTCTTGGGAAACAGCGCTTGCAATATTACTTACTGTCACTGTTATTTCCTTCTCATGGACGATAAACGTTTCTGCTATTCCAGGCTGAACATGTCATTTCATTTTTATAACGCTCTTATGTTGGTACAGTCTTGTAAGAGTGTGAAATATTTATGTATTTATCAGAAGAATATAACTCTTCGTGTTTAGAAGATGCGTGATATTCGCACGTGCGTAGCGCACCTATTATTTTATACCTTTGTAATCATTTTAAACACTATGTTGGCAGCGGATGATGATGCCATGCTTGATTATAATACTTTAACCTTTGTTTATTGAAGAACTGTGTAAACCGTGAAATCAGCACAGTATGTCGTAGCCAAAAATAACACCCAAGACTTCCTGCTATTCGCTCAGGTGATTTTTCAATCATACCCGATACATTGAATCTATTGGATCACTAATTACATCAATAACCACCATCATACAAACACACTTTGACCTTACATGTCACGCATGAATTCACAAAAAAATTTGTTTCAAAAATATTAGTACCTCAACAAAAAGCGAATTAAATAAAGTGTGTGCTTCGTCTCGGATGGTGCAAAAGTGAGCCTGCGGAAACACATGATGGTCACGATAAGGAAACGCAAGCACGGGAACCATTGACGACGTGTGCCAAAGCGTGACCCCCCCCNCCGTCATTTACGAGTTGTCCTCGTCTTGAATTGCCACCTTGTTCTTCATGTTGTTGTTTGGGGTACCGAACACCACATGGATTCCCCGACCACAATAGGAGTTGCTGTGAGTCACTTTCGGTGACTTCAGTAGGGGGTTTTTGCCGAAGGTAAGAAATTTTGTTTTTTTTGGGGGGGGGGGGGATGGCAAGTCATCAAATTCTGAGAAAATAAGTTCAAAATACATTACGTGTATTGTTTACATTTGTAATTGTAAATTCCGGCACTGGGTGGGAATGTTACACCAACTGCGGCATTATTGGCACACAATTTTTTTTTTTGTTACTTTGTCGATAGCGTGTGAAATTACAGATACATGTGCTGGTAACACCTGGGAATTTTGGCATTTCCGTCACGCTAGTGTTTTTCAAGGAATGGAGACGTTTGTGTTTTGATAATATTTTAGCGGTTTTTTTTTTGTACAATTTTTATGAACACTGGTATGGATGCACTGTAATCTAGATTTAAAATGATAGTAGGGTCTACTGTTGATTACTAGAGACAAAACAATCTGCATTTTTTTTTAAAAAAAGAAACCTTGGTGGGAGTGTATGACACATTTTCATCAGGTGTGTGGGAACATTGTTGTCCAAGGTTATGGAGTCGTTGCAATAAAATTCCC